>CAJOBZ010000005.1:4012500-4137500 GCA_905332375.1 Pieris macdunnoughi | reverse complement strand
TTTTGTGTGTTCTATTTTGAATGTGAAACCAATTAGCTAGAAATAGTAAATGTTTTCTCGTAACCTCGTGATTGATAGACGTCTATGAAGCGTTTTTTGTGTATGCGACGAATAATTAATTGCGTTGGTATGTCAAGATAAAATTTTCAAGCCACGTGAAGCCATCATAATTAAAATAAGTAGGATTGACCCAGTTTTCTGTTCTCTTCAAAAATAAAGTTATGGGAAATAACTGTAAAAACTTAGAATTTTTGTTGTTTATTATTTTATTGTAATTGAAATAAACTAGGGATGCATCCGATACCGATGCCGATACCGATATATCGGCGATACTTTGGGTTTGCCGATATATCGGCATCGGCGATATTTTCATTGCCGATTCAACGATACTTTTCAAATTTCACGCTTTAAAAAAAATAATGTAAACGCGCATTTTGTATGATCTAGTTTGTTGCAAACGAGCCACGGACTATTGTTGCCCGAGAAATCCCCGCGTTTTATTCAGTTTGTTGTCTGTATCATTCGCTTGGGGACAAAGCATTATTATTTATGTATATATGTATTTCATTTCGCTAAACACTATTTATTTATTAACACTTTGTTGCATTACAATATAAAAATTGAACATAATTAAATGAAAAGGAGGGCAAAAATATATATTACATATAAACTAAAAAAAGGCTACATGAAAAATAAAAAGTGCACACGAATCACGATAATTTAAGATCAGTCTCACGTCAGTTAGTAGTTAGTACGAAAAACTCTTGTTGGATTTATTAGTAGACCAAAATTTTTACTCGAGTCAACTATCTTTGCCAGCACCTAGTTATTAGATATTATGGCTTGCGGGAGATCATTGAGACTTTATTGAACGTAGATTTGAAGATCATTTAGTTGGCTTTTAACTGCTATCGCGAGTAGTATTTTTTCGATACCAAATTTAATAAAATACAGAATTACAACATTATTATCATTGTTAATTTTAATTATTAACAGTTATTTATTTTATTTTAATTTAATTATTACTCTTAATTCTTAATTTTAGTAACAAAACCTTTAAAATTATTCAAAGTTTGTGACTATTTTTTTGTATATATATTTTTTAAAGAAAAATTATAAACTAACTTAACTTGATATATTTTACCTTAATTTAATTTTAATTCAATAAGCGTTGGTATCGGTATCGGTATCGACGATATTCCTATAAGAGTATCGGCATCGGTATCGTATCGGCAAAAAAGCGTATCGATGCATCCCTAAAATATATAATTATAAATCAACATTATAAAAATAATAAGGGCTCTGAAAGTAAAGTATTTTTAGCATTTGCAAATTTGAATATAAAAAAGTTAAAAACGTATTTAATTAATTAAAATATTTTCATATTCAAAGTAGGTATACAACTTCAGGTCTAACTCGTATAGGTCAGGTGTCATTGAAAGTTTTTTAGAAAGCAAACTTCTTTGTTGGTTACACTAGTGTACTCAAGTTAAGTATTTTTATTTGATAACAAGCGCTCTTGTTTGAGTTCAGTTGGTTTTCTTAATCTATGCAAATAAATTTCTAGAACTTCTTTAGGATTCATTAATCGGAAGCAGATGAAATCTTTTTCTCAAGCGTGTGCGTTTGAAAAACGAGCACATTCAATCACCACCAGCGAACATCAAAGAAATTTAGGGAGAAAAATAATTTAGGCAGTTTTATACAAAAAACTGACAATTATTTTTTCCTAAAAAGCTAAGTTTAACTACGCTCATATTTTCCCCATGGTTACCCTGACCGTATCGATGGAAAATCTTAAAAAAAAATTGGTTACCTTTTAACAAGATTTAAACAATGTATCTAAAATTATTGTATTATTTACAAAAAGTTTCGTGGGTTACTTTTTTTTTGATGAGGGTCTGTGTTGCTGGGTATACACTTAAAGCTCTCTGCTTTTCAGAGGGGTAGCAAAACCCTACCCACTAAAAACAGTTCAGCCTTCCACACGCCCTATAGATGGGCCCTCGGGGTTCGCCAAGGCCCGGCCCGGCAACCCAAAGGCTGAATGCAATGGCCGGGCTTTTATGCGACATAAGGCTCAATCAAGACCTGCGCTCGAGACCCGGATTCCAGCCTTGAACCACCGGCCACTCTACGGTCAACCTTAGTCCCCTCCCTTAATCACTCAGCAGCCTCCTTCTGTGAGCATATAATGCCTCCATTGCACTCCAGGCCTCATCACTTCCTAGCATGGCCAATATAATACCCGGTAAAGTAAGGTCCGCGCCAATACCAGGTTATGACGCTCCCTTGTCAAGCTGATACACTCAGTTCGTGGCTAAGTTATTCTATCTTTTGATTTATTAATATGACCTGGCTCATAAAGAAAACTGATTAGTGAAACAGACAAAAACGTGGCCATTACAACGAATTCAAAAAATTACCAAACATTTTAGTGAAGTAAATATAGTCATGGTAAAAAAAGTAATAAACTTCCTGTATTTTTTCATTGTTTTTTCTTCTTAGTTCAACACGGTATCACCAATTAAATTTGTGTGGAAATGGTAATGTAACTTAAAATAAAAAAAATCTTAAAATAATCACATCCAACAGTTTTATTTTGTCACAGCGAGTTAATTAGCGAGTTGTCTCAGGGGGCAAATAAATGAAACTAGTTAAAACTTCATCTAGAAGTCATAGCAAACTTTAAATATTGCACAAACTTTAAACTTTATTTATAATATTGAAATCGTTTGTATTTGTGGCGCAGGTGTCTTACGAATAACTTGCAAAGTTTGTGCATTTGTGATAGGCGAGGCGCCATCTCGGCGCGCTTGTGTTCGAGGTGGGAAACCTCGGCTAAAACAATAATATGCAAACAAATCAATTGAAGACAGCGGAATTGTTGCCAAGCGTTACTGTTTACTGACATCGAAAATCTTCAAAGTTTATATTCACCTATGTGAAATGTTAGAAAATAGCATTTTAAATATGAATCTGTTTTACTGTTGTAACTAGACTACATGTATACTATAAATATGAGTGAGTTATATAGTTTATAACATACAACAAACACATGCGTAAAAAAGTTTCTTTTATAGCTAACGTAAAAGCAATGCAATAAAATGTGGATTCTCATTGTGACAGATGATAAAGTCCAAAGTGCTGGGTTCAATATCTTTCCTTTATATTTTTTGACAAGTACAATTCATTGAAGGACATTGTGTTTAAGAATGTAAGAGAAATATGTGAACTATATAATATACCTACTTCTCTAACACAGTTAGTAATTTTGCTGAGCTCTGACATGATAACCCACGATATAGTTGTTGTAACGTTTTATCTGCTTTAGTCTGAACTTGATTGACAAATTCATAATATATTAACATGTGTAATACATTATGTAAAGTAACACAAAGTTTACTGTTATCCAAAAGACAAAGCATGGATAACTTATTTATTGCGACAACAAGCTTATTGTTTATTTAAAGATGACTTGGTTACAATGTCAACGTGGCGCAAAATTGAGTTCTCAAACTCAAGTTTCCCGTGATGTCATTTTAAATTATTCGCGCCTCTATTAATATATATAAGGCATTTAACTGTGATAATTATCTTATATATGAGATTACCCACCTTACGTGTTTATTCACTTAGGTGACATATACCGAACAAAGATGTGAGCTATATGTTGTAGGTATTAAATAACGCAAAGAATTACGCTCTAAAATAAGTTACAATACAATTTAATATGATTTCTTAGCTATAAATCCTTATTTAAAAATTTTATACACCACAGATACAACAAATCTGGAGATTGTTAAGTCCAACATCAACATACTAGTTAATACACAAGAAACGAGAAACATTTTTGAGTGAAAATGTTTTAAGTGTTGACGTATTGTAGTGTCGTAGCCTAGTACTACGAACATTATTACGCCCACACAAGCTATCTGCTAGTGGTTACGACTGTACCGCAAATTGGAACATATTAACTGTATCGTTTAGATACGATTAAATATGAAACTTGCCATATAACTTCGTTAAATAATTGCATTTGTTGTTTTTTATCAAAATTTTATCATAGTACTTTTATCACATTGGCTATTAAATTGAGTAAATTATTCGATTCTGATAACAATAGGAGATAATGAATGGTCGGATGTAATTTGAATTTATCTGGAATTATATTGCCTTAAGTATTTGGGTGGTAGACTTATGTACCATTGTATTAGATGTATGTACCATTACCGAATTAATTAAAAGAAAAACAAACGCCAGATAAATAAATAATATAAAAAATAAAATATGTTTAGTCTACTTTAAATTGGCATCACTTAATACCTCTAAAAAATATAACAACATATAAACAACAGAAAAATGTATGTTTTTATTTATGTGTAAATAATATAGTGATGTAGATGAAAAATTGAACTGGTGTGCGTAAGATTATTGCATAATAAAAGCTCGACTCTTAACTTATAGAAAAACTATCGGAGTAGAACAAAGGACTTAGTTCCTTTGAAAAGCACGTAAAATAATATGAAAATTCTGGCAATTATATTTATTAAGTAGTGGTAGAGAAATCATATTTAGCCTTTGTGCTTACGATTACTTTGTATAGGTATGTACCTACCATTATTTTTTTACAATATGTTTCTTTATTATTGAACCAAACATAAAGAAACATATTTTATTCATCAATAAAAATGCTTCAGTCTAAATCCAAAAAGGATTACTTTTTTTCTTACTCAATTAGAATTTTTTCTTGCTACGTATTTAAAAGGAGGTTTCAAACGAAATTTTTTATATTTTTTGTGATTCACAGAGCTTTATAATTACCATTATCGATTATTTTATTTTATTGGTATAATTTAGATTATATAAAATATAGTTTTGTAGTGCTCACTAAATTTCTAAACTAGGGACAACATTGTTGCATGTAAGAAATATTTACAAAAGGTCTAAATAGAGGAAAGTGTATTTGTGAAACATCTACGTTTTAGCTTTTAGTAATGTTAGTTGTGTTAGTGAAAGTACAATGTATAAACCAAAATTAGCCTATAAACACAAAAAATATCAGTTTTAAAATTATAATTTTGCTCTATCAGTTACACATACAGTATATTAGTCGAGGAATAAAATAGTTATTTTAAATAAAGGAAGAAGGATATGTTCATTATTGAAACTAAGTAGGAACTACAGCAAATAATATTAATCGTTTAAAATCAGGTATAGTGTTACTACGTTTGTCTAATTAATAATCAAGAACAAAACTGTATTACCTATGTCGAATAGCATCTTCGTGTACCCGAACGCGCCGTGTTGATTTCATTCTCACCTAAACATTTATGCCAATAAATATTAAGTAAACATTGGTTTAAGTTAAGGTTTTACTTTGAAAATAAACTCTAATTTATTACGCAAATTTCACGCCTGTGTGAAAACTTAAACCTTTTGTGTTCCTGACTTCAAAATGTTAGTTATAAAATGGGGATTAAATATTCTCGAGGGGATCAAAGACAATTCGAGTAGTGTAATCATGTATAGTTTTGAATTGTGTAAGGTTGATACTTAACGCCAACTTGCGGCGGCGCACTTGATGTAAATATAATGCCGGTAGCATTATATTTACATCAAGTTAAACACATGTAATTTAATGCGAAAAATCTCTTGAACCCAACACGACTACGCTTAATAGTAAACTATCGATCCAGATTGCCGAAGGGCACACGGAGCGACATTTACTGATCATTGTTAGCATTAACTCGTAAAGTAATTGCTTACCAACATTAAAGGCATCTCATAAGGTGCATAGAAACAGCCATGCTATAATATTCATTCATCTTTTGCAGCGAAAACGATGTAGTACTGTCAGAAACACTGTGAAAAATCTATACATACATACCTTAAATTTTACAGCCAATCTAAACAACTGAAAACTGACATCCATAAATATTTACATTCCTTTATGTCGTATAAAGTGTAAGTTAGGGGATAGTGAGTGAGCACGGAGTTGTCGCGATCGTAATATCGCATCGAAACGTGGAGCGCGCGGCGCGTGGTGAGCGGCCCCCGAGTGCCGGCATAATACCCGCCGTTGGGCGGCAGTGCGGCGCCGCTACGTCCGTACGCGCCCTACGAGCGCCGACTGCTGAGTGCCGCCCGCCGGCTGACGAGCGCAGCGACCGGCAGCCGCCCAGGGTTGCCAGTGTAAACTTCACACATCTGATTTTCCATTACATACAGCGGATAGAAGATATATCTACGGTACGTGATGCATACAATTTTAATTAGTTATTTGCAGAAAAGTCATCTTGTCATGAACCAATCATTTAGTTTATTCACGATTGTCTTGGATATTTTTATAATATTAGTAAAGCATCTTATACTTTCTCCGTAATTAAATATTTATATACATATAGTCGTGTTAAGTGGCAATTATTGACTTATATAATTATTATTTTTTTCTATAAAACCTAAACTTTGGCAGCTGCTTTTACAATAGCAACCCTGTTACCTAACGGCCGTAGTAGTGACGCCACAACACGCCCGCACCGCGGAACCGCGCCCGCCTGAACGCCACCGCCCAAAGATTTATACATTATAATAATTCACGAAAAATAGTCGTGAATATATATCATTTAACTTGTATAAACAACACTATTAGATGTAACTTTAATTTTATTAAAATGAATAAAAACGTACTATGCCGAAAAAACGTAGTAGTAGTAGGAATAACGACACTTGAATAAAGGAATTCTATAACAAAGAATAATTAACTTATTCGTAATGTTTTCTTAATTAAAATGATTTATTTTTTAATTATCGTAGTAAAAACGTTGTAAGTCGCGTCCCTACCCGCCCATCATACATACGTATATTCAGCCCTCACCCGTTTTACTGCTTTTAATTGCTAACCATCTCTGACGATTCAGGTCATCTTCCTCGCGTTAAATTCCTTCCGTAACGAAAAATTTGTAATTTGAATATTCAATATGACCTCGCTGTTTCAATTTGCCTGAAGATTATAATGTAGACTCGTAACATAAAAATTTACAGGAAATTTTCCTGTTTCTTAAATTGAGTTCATATATTGTATATTCATATATTAGCTTTAAAAGTTAGTGAATAGATTTTAAACTTCTTTAATATACAGTTGTATTTACATTGAAAAGAGAATATTAGTTGGAAAAATTAAAAACTAAAAAAAACTGTTGCCCTATATCCTTTTAAGACCTGAGTCCCAGATTTCTGTACATATTACTGTTTCGTGATCATTAGTTTTTTCTAATAGGCAAATAGTTGATCAGCCTTATGTGGTCTAAGACATGCCAGGTTTCCTCACTATGTTTTCCTCCACCGTACGAATGTTGAATGCACACAGACAGAAAAACCATTGGTGTACAGCCGAGGTTAGAACTTACGACCTAAAGATGAGAGTCGCACGCTAAAGCCACTAGGCCAACTCTCCTCGAAATTAAAATACTAAATTCAATTACAATAATTTATACTATCATCATATTGTATAGTATTTCGGAATCCCTTCCGATGGTCCCCATGGTCTTCGTCTTGATTATAATCTAGAAAACTGCTTCATTCGTCTCATGATAAGATATGCCAGATACCTCATGTAACTACGGTCTAAGTTAGGACCAGTCAAGTCTGGATTATCTCTTGCATAAATGGCCAGTCTGGATAGAGATTACCCACCGTGGCCAAATGATACTGGTAAATTTTTATTGTACTATAAATAACCTTAACTTGTCTCAATAAACATGTATTTTTTTATATAAAATCAAAAGCCTTTAATTTGATTTCCAGTTCCTGTCGCATTGCAATGAGTAAAGCTGTTTAAAGCAATGTCACAATAATTTTCCGTAATCGAAGCATAGAAAGCTATTATGCGGTCGTTAAAACCTAGACGAAAGGAAGGAATTCTTGCCACCGCATTGCATGATCAAGCACCCCTTTCCACCCACTTGATGTATTCGGAAAAGGAAAACTAACAAAGAAGTATTTCTTAGTATTTCTTAAATAAAATATATATTTTACTTTATATTAACTATTACGGTTTTGTAGTTTTTATTGCCACACACGTTGATTGATCTTTCAGGATGGCTTATTTACCTCGAAAATTAGAAATAGAAGAAAGTTATTGTCAAGTCAAGAGTAGGTACTTGCCACACGTATCTTCGTTGTTAATCAGACAAAAAATAATTTGTGGTAATAGTGTAAAAACCCTATGACAGCTACACGTTTGATATACCATAATTTATTAAATATCGCATTTGTGAAATAGTAATAATGGGTAAGTAGAACAATGGCCTTTTTTTATTTTATAAAAGTAATTTTCCTTATTAAACTTTTCAATATACTATTGAAAAATGTGTATATACCCTGATTCGTATTGAGAGCGAATCGATATTGGTTATTGAAAATGGTTTGTAGTGTCAGCCTATTAGTACAGGCCGGATAGATAACAGGGCACGAGCGCACGAGCCTCTTATAATGAGTGCCGTAAACGTCATAGCTCATTAAATGTAGTGGTTTGAGAAAATATTACATCGTCGCTGTATTTTCATACATGTGACTGAAATTATCTTACTAGGTACACACACGCATCTAATAAATACGAAGATTATTTTAAGAACTCTTATACTTATAGAAAACTACGGCTATTTAAAAAAAGTAAGTTCTCCATAAAAAAATTGTGTAGCTACGCTATAAAAATTAAAATTAAACTAAATACACCAAACCATTGATTCATAAAGCATTTTGAAAAGTCCGTGGGAATAATGGATATTACTCCTTTATTATTATAGTTAAGCCGCAATAACCGTTCACTGATAAATACCTGCTTAAAATAAAAGCAAAATGGAGAAGTCTAGAGAAACTATCAATGTCATGCTAATTTCTATATACCATTACGAACAACAATTTAATTGATTTGATTTTTAATTCAAATGAAATAGGTACTGTATTGCAAGATGTGGTCATTATAAATAAATAAATGTTTGGTACATTATTCGAATAAGCTGTCGAGAAAAAGTTTTAGATGCTATTTGTGAAATCTAAAATTTATTCACAGTTTGACTGACGATTTTCTTATACTTGTGTGAATTGAAACCATTCAATTCAAAGTTATTGATGTTTGAAAGTTATTGACCTATACATTATTTTTTTTAATTCTGTTAAGCTTTAACAAAAATACTAAAAACTACACGACAAAAGAATAAGTGGTCGGCAATAATGACAAGACGATTTTTTTTACTTCTTTTAATTCAATAATGTTACAAATGTAAAAACCTATTAACGAGTGTAACCTCCTCTTGTCAAAACCACAGCTTGAAGCCTTCTGGGCATGCTTTCCACGATGTTTTTAATAACGTTTAGCTCTATTTAGCTCCCTGATTTTTTGTGGAGCAGTTTGCAGTGATTTAGCTTACTTCTCTCTTTAGAACATCCTAGACATGCTCAATTGGATTGAGGTCAGGACTTCGAGCTGGCCAATCTAAACGACTGATCCCAGCTTCTTGCATGTACGCTTACACGTCGGCAGAAGGGTGCTGGCGAGCATTGTCATCCATAAAAATCCATAATTCTTAAGTTCGGAATTCGGACTTCCATTCGCTACCGGTGTGCATTTAAATTTTAATGTTCCACTTTCTACGAAAACTAACTCCATGCGCTCCGTCGATTTAATTGTTGGCCAAAATATAACTGAAACTAAAAAAAGGTTGAAGCAACTTAAAGACCACTCACAATTCATACCAGTAGATAGAGATAGAGTAATAGACAATCAATAGCTAGGGAAGTGTCGAAATTTTACTTCACGTTATACATGGGAAGAGATACAACAACACTCATAGAAACAGTAAAATTACCCAACTATAATTAATTACCGCCCAACTCGCAGGCCTCTTTCTCGCCTTTATTTGGTCCAGTTTTGCCATTTATGACTTTCATCGTTCATTCTTTGCAACTTAAGGCAATTATATCTGCACTGGTACATTTCAATTGCGGTATTTTCAAATCTTAACAGGTGGAGTTGTCACGCAAGCTGCGAAGCGCATTTTTTCGTCTTCCAGGCCTTTTTTGCGTTGAGGGACGGCGTCTTGGTTACACTCCCGAACCCTCTCCGCATTCTCTTTAAGTGTTCCGACGGCCTCACAGAACGTTTTGAAAGTGTTCCACGGGCCGTCACTATCTGCCTCCACCATAGCTTTCACTATGACTGGAAGCTACAGATCCAATCCGAAGGTGGCGGTTAGTAAGCTACGTTCAGAGCTCCACGCCGAACAAATCTCTAAAGTGTGTTGCGCTGTGTCGTCGGCGAAACCACACTCGTGACAAATGGGGGATGCCTCCCTCCTGGCAACCCTGTGAAGGTATCCACCGAAACATCCATGGCCTGTGAGGACCTGAACGAGTCAGTAAGAGATTGCCCCCATTTTCTATTTACCCACAAGTTGAGCACTGGATGTAATTGTCCAGACTCCTGCCCTGTGATCTTGTAACTCATCTATCCATTTCTGAAGGCCCAAGTGATCGTACTTGGGCTTCCCGTCTCCAACTGTTTATGTGTTCAGGAAGGGGGTCAAAACGCCTACTTCTACTATCTGCCCTATGCCAATAGATCCTGGCTAGGGAAGCCGCTTCGAGGTGCCAGGGGGCAGTTCCTGCAATAACACACGCCGCCTCGCAAGAGACGGTGTGGTACGCCCTTGCCACCCTTATAGCCATCACCCGTTGCGACTATCTTAGAATCGCCCTGTTTTGAGCGAATAGACAATGGCCCAAATGGGGCATCCGTAGAGGACCTTCGCCCGGACTACACCTGCAAATAACCGGCGACACCCCACACTCGGCCCACCAATATTTGGCACGAAGCGGCAGAGTGCCATGGCCGTGGTAGCGAGCTTCGGGGCAAGTGCCGCGAAGTGATCCTTAAATGTCCATCGAGAATCGAGGACAAGCCCAAGATACTTTAAAGAGGGGCTTTCTCTTATGGGCACACCACATACGACCAATTGTGTACCAAACAATATATTATGCCTTAGCGTAACAAAGTTGATGTTAATTTGAAATTCTATGCATACCTACGCGCGTTTTGGTATTACATATATTAGTTAGCACAACTACCTCCACGCGCCGCTAGTGAGCTACAATCTCGAGTATTGACTCTATATCTTATACATAATGTACTCTATGATACATTATATATCGGATTTATAATATATATTATACAGTTCTAATTCTTGAACCATATTTTCTTCAAATGTCAAAACTCAAAACCAAATAATGAAGTTACTGATTCCTCCCATCGCTACTTGTGTTTTTTGCTCAAAAACAAAAAGTATTATATTGCATTATATAAATACGTAAAAAATACCATTGGGATGATTTAAATAAATAAGTGAAACATTTGAATAACAAGTGAAATTACAAAATTAGTGCCCGAACAATAAGACTTGGATTAAAAGTCTCGTTGCCAGGCCATAAAATCTAAAAAAAAAAATCATGTTCGCAATCGTTCTGTTTTGAGTTTTCCAATGAAACATTTTCTAGTATTTCAAGTTTAATGATAATCATATATCATTTGTTCGTAGTTATTGGCTGTTTTTAACTACAGAGGAAATTAAAATAAATAAAAACTGAAATATGATTCTTTATTATACAGATTGATTTGTAATATCACACAGCTGATGACGACTTCATAAACTTTTCAATAGATAAACAAAGTCAAGTTCCCAATATGGACCAAAATAATAGAAGAAGAACTGATTTAGAAGTCGCAAGTTTTGATAGTGGTGAGCCAGGATTTGATAGAGCACGCATGAGAAGACAATCAGGTGGCTTTGTTGACTTAGGAAATGAATCACAATACGGAACCGGTGGACACCAAGCTTCAGGAGCTAACGAGATATTTGCTGACGTGCAGGTGCGAAAGTAACTCAGGTTACGATTTTCACAATTTATATAAGTTTTTACTCACCATATTATATCTAATTTTACAGGGTGATGTTCCATGGTGGAAGTCCAACTTCTTTATTTCTCAGCCAGTTCTGTTTGGAACATGGGATGGAGTATTTACTTCATGTCTTATAAACATATTTGGTGTCATTGTATTTTTGAGATCTGGTTGGATGGTGGGACAGGCCGGCTTAGTTAATGCTGTCTTAATAGTATTTTTTACAGGTACAGTTTATTATTACATCACTATTTTCATAACACAATCTTTAAAAATATTGTTAATTATGGTTTTTTTAACATTTGAGATCCAATATATGAAATCTGATACAGTAACATATTAAGTACTTATAAGTCATAACAAATAATATATGCTAAGTAACTCATGCATCATTAAGAATTAGGTTGCCTATCTGTCATATTAATGTTGTTGAACAATAAAATGTTGCATTAAAGAACTTTGATTAACTTAATTTATTATTTATGACACTGTTCACATATTATTAAATAAAGCTCATGTCTGTCTGTATAAATACAATGAACCCAAAAAATATAAAATGATCCCTACCATAGCCCAATTAAGTTGGTGTCCATTCACCAATTCGACAAGAGTAAACACCATCCCTTCTCGTTGGTATGCAAAAGCATTATCAACCCCCCAACAAAAAAGGCCCATAGGACCCAACATGTTTTAACAGATCAGGATGATTTGTTAAAACATCTTGGGTCATAATCTAACTAATAACACATTAAAGTGCAGCAAAGCCAAAAACATACAGTGGTATTCCTGAGGAATGTTTAGTAATATATATCATTAAGTTATTATGTTTTTTGTAAATTTACTGATATATTTAATGATTATTATTAAAGTAGTCACAAAAATCTTGCCAATATAAACAAAATTTATCTGGGTAACTGGGTAGAAGTCACTTATAATATGTTATTTATTTTTGTTATGTAACAGATGGTACATATTTCCTACATAGGTTTTCAAATATGTACTTAATAATTAAATTGATAATATGTAACTTATCTTATTTTTAATAATTTTCAGTATTTGTTGCATTGATCTCAGTCCTGTCTGCTGTTGGAATTTGTGAAAGATGTAGAATTGAAAGTGGTGGAGTATACTTTTTACTAGCCCATACTCTTGGCTCTAGAATGGGTGGAGCATTGGGAATGGTTTACTGCTTTGGACAAGTATGTTTCTTGATAGTATTTTTAACAAGAAGTTTTTATATGTTTAATAATTATATTAAACTTTATTTTTAGGCTGTTGGATGTGCATTAAATGTGTTTGGGTTCGGTGAATCAATGGCTAGTCTTGTTGGGACAGATAATACATGGGCGGCTCGAGGATTTGCAGTTTCAGCTGTGCTCCTATTAGGCACTATAAATGTTGCTGGAGTGAAGTGGGTCATAAAGCTTCAATTTGTGTTACTTCTTATAATATTAGTAGCTGCGCTTGACTTTTTTGTTGGTTCTTTTACAACAGTACCAGGTATGTTAATTTAATTTAATGGTTACAAACTTCACTTATTAATACATTTGTATTTATTAAAATTATTGCATTATGTTTTTCTTTTAGATGTGGAGTTTAAAGGTTGGCTTGGTGGTACTATAGGAAATAATACTTGGGCAGATTATCAAGACGGTTATACATGGTTTAAATGTTTTGGTGTGTTTTTCCCTACTATAACTGGTATTTTAGCAGGAATAAATATGAGTGGTGATTTAAGGAATCCATCTATTAACATACCTAATGGTTCTCTTGCTGCTATAAGTACAGGGTATGTATTGACACTCTATTTTTTTATATCATAGATTTCATACCATTTTTTGAATTATGAGATGGTGTGTTATATAATTGCTGTCATTCTAAAATAGGCAAAGTGTTTTCTTAAATTATTGTTGTTGTTCAAAGAGTTAACTTAGAGCCAAAATTGAATTGAAATTAAATTGTATTGAAAGCTGTTTATATATTAAATGTACATTTTGAAGCTCCATTTTTTATTCTTGACTAATGAAAATACAAAAAAATATTTCAGGACATTTCTATACCTTATGTTTGTGATAACATTAGCAGCAACTGTAACAAGGGAGGCATTGCTAACAAACTTTTCAATAACAGCCGACATGTCAGCTGTAAAAATACTGTTACTTGCGGGATTATATGTCAGCTCCATGAGTTCTTGTTTAGGAGCCATGTATGGAACTCCTAGAGTACTGCAAAGTATAAGCAATGAGAAAGTTATTCCTGGATTGGAGGTCTTAGGCCATGGGGTATGTTTGTAAAAAAACATCTAATGATTTTATACATGTATACACAATACACTTTTTTATTAAATATCAGCCAGGAATTTTATACATTATAATAAACTACAAATTTTTGTTTACTTGCATACATATACTGATTGGATGAATAACACAATATATACCAAGCTTTTATTATGACACAGTCAAGTTTTTTTTCGTTCCATATTTTGATTTTATCATTCCATTAATACCACTTACAGAGAGGACCCAACAGAGTGCCTATTTACTCTATGATTGTTGTAGCAGTAGTGACAGTAACATTCATCATCATAGGGGACATCAACAAACTTGCACCAATTGTAACCATGCCCTTTCTAATCACATATGCTAGCATTGATTATTCTTATTTTGCCCTCGCTCAAACATTTGATTTGCAACATCGACGTGAAATGAGGTATGGTTTGTTCATTTATTTCATTAGTTATTATTCAGCAACTCATTATATTGTTTGTTGTTAAACCCCTACATAAAGTTCATTGATTCCTTTTTTAAAAGTATGTAATATGCTATTTTTCCATACCACTAGAGATTTTGTTCATTATTATTCTATAGATTTCAGGGACACTCTCAGCGTGACCCACAGGTGTATGGTGCAACTGGAAGTGACTTGGATTTATTATTTCCAGAGAGAATCCGACATAAAACTGTTGGGGTAAGTTTTTAAACAAACTTCTTATCTAAAAATGTGTTTTTCTGGTATTTATAGTGTTTGATTTTTTTTTTAATTTACATTTCAGGACTTCACACCATCGCCAACTGATTCGGCGATCATGAATGGTCGTACATCAAATGGAGAGGTTCGGCCTGCAATAAATGTACATTCTAAAAATAAGAATTGGTATTCTCATTTATGTAACAGATGGCTTTCACTTGCTGGTGTGAGTATATACAAAAGTTATGACTAAACTATTATAATGGCAGTGAATAAAATTTTACTCCCCTAGCCTATAAGTTTTACCAATTACCGGCAGTCACTCTCCGAAATCTCTACTTGTTCAGTCTAAATGCCCGCCTTCCACTGCGAGCGGAACGGACCCATTACGGACTCCGCTATACTCGTAACGATGATTTTCATACATTTTCATTCCCGTGGGAAACTCGGTCAACTCGCTAACCTGATATGTGACTATCAACTCCCTCTCTCCGCTGCGCTCTTCTCTGCTTTAGTGGAAGCACATGTATGAAAATCATCGTTACGAGTATAGCGGAGTCCGTAATGGGTCCGTTGCGCTCGCAGTGGAAGGCGGGCAAAACAGTTGTTCCACTGACATGACCCGCTCCGTCCAATCTCGGATGTTCCATTTTGCGCCTACCCGGTATCCGTTTATCCGCATCTTTATAGTCTGCATATGAGGCCTAGATATGAGACATTCGTGTGCTTGATGGTATGGACAAGTATTTATATCATTATCATTTTTAGGTGGCAATAAAGCTTCTACTCATGTTCTTAGTTCATTGGATGTATGCAATTGGCTGCTTGCTTATTTTGTGGCTGTTATGGTTATATATTGGAGCAGCCAATCCTGCCGTAAAGCCAGGCCGAGCATCGGAATTTCGGTTCTTTCATTGGTTGAAAATATCCTTCTTACAAGCAATTGGGTAAATATAATACAACATAATTAGTATTTTCGTTCTAAAAGCTAATTAGTTATTCATTTTAAACACGAAAATTTGTTTATTTAATTACCTTAGTCATTAAGTAATTAATATGGTTTAATAGCTATTAAGTAATGACTATTGAACTTCTATTGTATTATAGCTTAACTTCATTCCCATTGTATTATTATATTCCATATATTTAAAATATAATCTTGTTTAATTGTGAATTATATTGGTAACAATTTAGAAATAGGAGGGTAAGAGTTACAGCGGGTGGGGGCTGCTCTCTTTCCGCGCCTACGGATTTAAAATAACGCTCTAGGGGTAGAACAGACTAGTAGCAAATCAGTTGAGGTAGACTGAATTGATCTGGTCATAAATGCGGACCTAACTTAAACAAGATCTAGTTTACACGTAGATAAATATTAATGCAGCAGTAACGGATTAAATCTGTCAGTGTAATTTCTGTCAAATTCTGTATTCATACAGATACCGGCAAACTTCGTGCCAAGGGAGTGGGGAAAGTTTGCGCATCGGGGACACAAACGTCAACTGATTTACCAATCACGCGATCGACACGTCACTCCCGCCGCCCCCTCCCAGTGATACCTAAAAATCGCTTCTGCGCAAGCAAGGACATTTGTTCAAGATGTTTGCCGGTATCTGTAATAGCCGTTTGCGTTTCGTTTCGCATGTTTTGAAATACACGCTACTTGAAATATTATAATAATTAATAGAAAAGTATAAAAAGTACGTTTCGTTTTACAAATTTCCATACAATATACAAAATTTAATTTTTTTTTTTATAATTAGACGCAACACCGGCAGTCAAAATTACTTGGAGGGGTTCCAATCAAGATCACCCGAGATACCTACATAATCAGTATCATCAAATTTAGGCGACGTATTTCTAAATCCAACTCATAATATAATGTACTGTAACATTACCTTATATGCAAGCTTTTGAGTTAACTTATTTGTAACTTGCAGAAAGAGACCACTAGAATATGAACAATTAGTGGTAACGCCAGTCCATGCCGATGTTTCAATGGAACAAGAAAGACTGAATGATGACAATGAAGACTTCGCCTCTCGCAGACGCTACCATCAATCTACTGCCCTACAAACGCACCTTGTTAGTGTCGATAGCTAATTTAATATTTGCGATATACATAGTTGACTGAAAACATAAATGAAAATAACTGTCACATCATTTTTGTATTCTTTAAATAAAACGTTCTAACATTGAGTCGAGGTACGTAGAACGATTTTCATGTAAAGAGCAAGATTTTCCGCACTTAAAGTAAAAATTCTTTAAACATTTAAATTAAAATGGGTATAAAATACACCTCAAACTTATATCTTATTTATAATCTAAATCAATCTTACTAATATTTTTAAAAAAAATATGCGGGCATTTTACCGTTACCAGATCGTATCAGATGGTAGTAAGAGATTTAGTTTGTATCTATGGTGTTTACATATTAAGGAAAGGATACAACTTATTAGATATCTATAGAATCATACTGTTTGCTGAGTAATAAGAGGAAACAATTACTATATGTAGTTATAAAAACTTTAGTTCCTTTCCTAAGAATGACAGATAAAGAACAATGTAATATTAAGTGCATAAAGATTTGATATTGAGCAATGATAAAGCTTTTATAACCTGTGCTTGTAATAATATGAACTAAACATATGGCCACCTTTAAGGATGAATATTTGAAGTTGTATCATAAACAAAAAACGATTGAATCAACTATTTTATTATACTGTAAAGATTTATATTTTTGTAAAATTTAGTATTATTATTTATTCTTAACTGTAATAGACAATTGCTTTTTACTAGAGGTCTTGGACCAGTCACATTGTATGAGATAGACACAAAGTCAAGCCTATAAGCAAGATATTATTGCAATAATAGCTTTATTTCATATTCATAATTTTTATTTTCAGCCCTTTAAAAATAGATTCTTCCAATACTTTAGAAACCCTAGGAAGACCCTCAAAAGAGTATAATGGTAATTTATGCCTTTTAAAGATGTATAAATTATATGTACTTTATCCAGTCTATTTAATATAAATATTTTTATGTTATGTAACATTTAAATTTTGTAATTAGCAATGAAATATTGTGTATAAGACGAGAATATTCTATGTATACCCAACATACTTAAGTGTTATGCATGAGTATTTATATACCGTAAGTGACGATAGTATCATGTTTTTAACCGTTTTAGCTATATTTATAAGGCTAATTTATTTTAATTGTAACTCAAGATAATATTTTCATGATTTTTATAAGAAGTCTTTTATTTAAAGGTTCTTCATTAATTAAAAAAAATTTAATCACTTTCAAAAACAGTGATAGATTGAGGTGATTTGCTCACTGTCAACAGTAAATGTCTGACGCACACTTAGGGCTTTTTCACACGTACCACACCCACACCACGTCGCAACGACAAAATGCTGTCAAGCAGTGGTTACGTGTGAATAGTGTCGCTGCAGCTTTTTGTAGTTGCGTTGTGGTACCGACAAAATGTCAATGTGGTTGCATTCTCGCCAGTAGTTGCGATGCGGTTACGTCGTATGCAGACACAGTTCGACTCCGGCTATGATTGCGGAACGTGTTTCCGCTATGAAAGCCGGAGAGCGGAGTTGACAGACCAAACTCATGGAATTCGAAGAGGAAACTTTGTCACCTTAGTCGAACGCAGAATGAATGAACCGGGGGAAGCGAAAGCGGCGGGCGCGCACTGTCGTTGCGTCTACGCAACGTTTTGTTTGCGATGTGGTCGGCCACTAGTTCGCAGTGCCGCTGGTGGTCGCGTTGTGGTTGCGATGTGGTCGGTACTCGGTATCACACACACAGTCGATAACGACTGCAAAATGTGGTACGTGTGAATAGTCCTATTCATTTTCAATATAAAATATACGCCCGGCCACGTGGTGTGGTTGTGGTACGTGCTAAGACGCCCTAACACTGAGTAGAGAGAGGGGAAAGTGTCTGTCCGAAATCCGGCTAGCGCTGCGGGTTAGAGTGAGAGAGGAGGAGCTTGCCTGCCGCTGCCGTATACGTGCGATAAAGGGAAGCTAGACAGACTGGCGCCATAAGGCGTTACGTAACGAAGCGGTTTACCCCCCCTCATAAGAAGTTTTCACTTCAAAAATAAAACTAATATTTTAAATTCAAATAATTAACGGCAGTTTTCTGTGATCAAAATTAAATTTTGCCAATTTCAGTTACCATTAGTAATGTTTTGTGGAATTATTTATATTCATAATAAAACATACTTACGTCATTACGCTTTCTTTTCCAGAAAATGCGACAATAATTGTTCGAATAATATTTTCATGCCTAATCTGTGGTAATCATATAAAATGTATTGCTCTGTGGATTTATTACTTTTGACAGCTGACGTTTTTTTTGAATGGTGTATTGGGTTGGGGTCGCTAGTATAATTATAATCAATACTCATTAACTGTGTTCATTTCAAGTCATAATTAGCATTACTCAAGCAGGGGTTATCTTTTTTCATAGTAACGCATTGATTTTCTAGTATAATAAATGTTTGTGTTGTTTTTTTGTGTTTATTTAGTTTCGTTGCATTTCAAAGTATAAATTTGTCTATTCTCCTTCACTAATTCAATTAATGTGAGAAACGGTGTTTACTTTGTCAATAAGCAATTTGTTGAAATCATTCAATTCAATTTTGGAATTAAATACCATGTTTTCAAACTATTTCCTGTAAATATTTAATAAAAAAACAGTAAGGTTATAAGAAATTCAAGTTTTCAATATGGCAGATGATTTAAGAAATTACAAACTGCAGTTGCAACAGGTAAGATAGTGTTGATAATTATGATATTAGGATTTTGTGACACAATTAAATGTTATTTTCCACAATATTTTAGGTTGAAGCTGCTTTATTGACTGACCCACAAAATGAGGAACTTTTGAAACTTAAAACAGATTTGGAAGAAGTAATTGAGTTAACACAAGATCTGATAAAAACTCAAGAGGGTGAATCCAAAATTCATAGTTCTAGTAATGATGATGATGTTACAGCTTCCCTGCTGGCTGCTGAGAATGCTGCTATTCCTGGGAGGTCAATTTCTATGTGGCATGTTGGAGAAAGATGTCTTGCAAAGTGGAAAACAGATGGAATGTTTGTATTTATTTGTATCTTGTTGGTTTATTTAATCTCTAAAATGTAACTCTTACAGAATAATTAAAATTTACCAATGATTGTGAATTGAGTGTTGCTGATCAGCTTTTAGTAAATATGTTTTTTCTTTTTTAGGTTTTATGAAGCTTCTATTGAGGAAGTTAATGCAAGCAGTTTAAAAGTGAAATTTGATGGTTACACAACACTAGAACCTATTTCTTTAAATGACGTGAAGTCTATTGGGTCTGGAACCAAGAGACCTTCTAGTGGCGATGAAGGAAAGTAAGTTAAATTTTTTAAAAAATATTGAAAGTGTATATCTTATTAATTCTAATTGCCTAAAAAATTTTGGTTATATTTACTAATTGTAAGGTACATACATGGTTTTTACAAATTTGTTATGTGTATAGATTGTTTCTATGAATTCCCATCTATCTAATGAAAATATTCTGATACACATCTAAAATATTTTATTAATGCAATTATATAATTAAAATATAACTATCTTAATATTTTTTTCAGACCTACTAAAGGTTATAATAGAGAATATTTAAAAAAGAAGAAGCAGAAGAAACAGCAAAGGTTTAAGCAAATAGAGGAAGAAAGAGAAAGTGAGAAAAATAAATGGCTTAATTTCCATACCAAGGCATCTAAAAAGCCTGGAATTAGGAACAAGAGTATATTTGCATCACCAGATAATTTAGAAGGCAGAGTTGGAATTGGTACTTGTGGTATATCAGGCAGACCAATGACAGAATATACACCCGGTGAGAAGTGGAAAAAAGGGAGTGGATAAAATTAATAAATAGTTTTTAATAAATTAGGCTATATGTATACTTATGTCACTAATAAAAGTACTACTTATTTTATAGAAATATTTGTTTTACTGACCACATCTTTAAAAATGTATGCTCATATTTCTCTAATGAGAGTTGTTGCAGTTTGCAAAAGACTTTACCCGTATAATTAGTGCCACAATGTGAATCAAATGTTTTATCTCAGAACACCTATTTCTTAGTAGCGGTAAACTAACCTCAGAATAATTGAAAGCAATTTTCGATTTAGAACTGCCTTATTAGCATTATTAAGGAACTTGCAGCCATAAAATAAATAAATAAATAATTTCATTATTATCAATAGCATCAGGGGTGGTGCAGAACATTAAATAGTTTGCCAGAAAAAGGCATTATAACAACACCAATTTTTCTTACTTGTATAGTGTGTCCTGAAAATTTTCGAGTGGAGTAAGAGTAGTAGAGTGTCCATTTTCAAAGGTGAATATAGTGTGATAACACCATACTTCGTTAAGGTAACTTTTATTACGCCTGATATACTTTTCCAAAATGTTTTTATAAAACTTTGCATTAAATTTATAAAAGTTATACACTTAATTTCCTTAGGGTAGATACTATAATTAAGGTTTCGTGGCTATTTGAATAAGAAAGGTATCTGACTCCGCATCCAGATATAAACTCGGGTACTCAATTAAGGCTATACTTGTTTTTGTACTAATAACAAAATAAATTAGAGGGTGTGATTTCTGTTCGAAGCACAAATTATAAATATATTTGTTCTCCGCCTCTGATAGATTGTAAAGACCCGACCGAATCATCAATCCATAAGCTGGCCCAGGCCAGCCATATAGGACATAGACTGAATGGCTAGGCCGCAATTACTGTCTATTAAAACAATCGGATTCAAATGTACACGTCGAAACGAAAGTAAACAAACTAATATTGGTATCTAATTACAATTTCGTTGTTTAGTAGGTTTGAAAACACAAGAGGTTCTTGCTTCAATTAAATAAGTTGTAATTAAAAGTAGGCGGTATTGTTAGTTAAATACGTATGATGAGACATAAGATCCTGTTTAAAGTACCTATAACCTACTTATTCCTTTTTTGTTTATATGCATAATTGTTTCAAACAATAGATGTTTTTTTTTCATCCTTTTTAGTATCATCTTTTTCAGAAATCAGCTATCGATAAACCACGAACCGACTAAGCTGTTGTGCGACAGTTATAAACATGATCATGTCTTCGCGGAACTTATGTTAAGCTACTTCAAGAAAACCACATTCTAGGAAAAAACTTAAAGCTCTGAGTACTCTATTATGAATAAGCATTATGAGCACTCTATAATGAATAAGAATAAGATTATACCTAACAGGGATAAATAATTAAGCATTAAAACCGTTAAATAGTTAAAAATTCATTGCTACCACATAATACTCCTATTCATAAAACTGAATTCTATCACTCCTCCTTTACTGTGCAAAGTATTCTGCTATGGAATTCCCTACCAATTGATATTAGACGAGCTCAGTCCTTAAATTTATTCAAAAAGCTTCTTTTGATCATTTTCTTTCTGCCTCGTAATTAGCTCTGCTTATATATATTAATTATTGTGACTCTGTTAACCTTTTGATTGTATTTTAAATTTTTGTTTATACATATTTTTATTGTTATTTTTTCTTTAGACTTTATTTTATTTTAGTTATAGTAACGTGTTATTTTGAGTTTTTTTTTTTAATAATGTTTGCATTTCTTGTACTCTACCCTCTGTAGGTGTTTCTTTTTCATTGTTCCACATTAGGGTTGCCTGTAAGAAATCTCTTGTTAGCGATAAAGCCGCCCGTTGCCTTATAACTTTTGTAACCTGTTTTTTTTATTTTTGTTATGTGTATGTTTGTGAATAAGGTAATAAAGCATAAATAAATTATTGTTTTAAAAAGCAAACAAATTATGGTCTTTTTCGTTAATTACTTTCTAAATTAGATAAAGAATATTATAGATTGGTAATAATATTCCTAAACGCAAAGCATGAATAGCTACCAATAAAACTCGAACCGACTAAGCCGTTGCACAGTTATTTTCTAATCTATTGTTTTCGCGAATCTATTGTTTAGTTCTAAATTAATTTTAAGGGTCAAAATTATAGAAATAATCTTTAAATTCACTAAGTACTCTTTACAATAGATACATAATACTACAGATAAGATTATTTGCAATTGCAAACCCTAAATTGCTACCAATAAAACTTGAACCGATAAAGCTGTCGTTGCACAGTTAGGTATGAACGCATTGTTTTCGTGATTATTTTGTTTATTTTAAGTTAGTCAAATTATGGGAAATAACTAAAATTACAGCACTGTGGATAAGTTTATACTTAATAGTTACTTATCGATCAAGGTCTATAGGAACGTCAATTATTATTAACTGATATAAAACAAGGTAAGAATGTAATTAGTGCCTATACTAATAGTAATCTAATACCGAAGAATCTAATTAATACTTATATTAAATTTTGCAGCTCCAAACTAGGACCCATTAGTACATATTATAACGATTATTTAATTTACTTGGAAAAAGAGATTATGTTTAGGTATGTGTTTTATAATATTATACCTACTTGATACCATAATATTGTAAAAGGAAAATAGAGATAAAAAAAAAATATCAATCCACTGAGAGGATTGATATTTTACAATATATATCCTCTCAGTGGATTGATAATTTATAACTTAAGTATTTTTTGTTAAAATTATAAAATGAATTGGTTGAGAAAGACTATTTTAAATAATTAATGAATTAATAGATTTAAGTCAAGTCTGTTTAAGATTCTTTACTTAAGATAGAATAATCATATGGAATAAAATAAATAAATAAATGTTATCTAAGCTGTTTTCTAAATTTGTGTTTATAACATTAGTTTATAGCTTTAGATTGCATAAAATTATTACCTATAAGTAAATATTTCACTCTTAGATCTGATGGAGGAGGTGAACCATTCTATATATATTCGATAACTAGATTTCTATTTTCTGATATCTGTATCCAGTTACCAAGTGACCTCAGACATCCTCTTAGTTTTTCTAGAAATTCTCCAAAAATAGAGTTTTTGCGAAATATAACCCTATGTAAATTCAGCACACTAAAACACTCTTAAGTAAATTCAACAAATTTTTCGTATTTTAGAAATGCTTATAATGTTAATACGTGTTATTTATGTTTTCTTTTAATACGTGGATCTTACTCTTCAGAGAAACAGACCTTCATTATATAGACACTTGCTAAAACTTTTTTGATTTTCGAAGTGGTCTCCGTCTAATCTTCTTTACATTTCAAGCAATGACAGAAAAGCAGTGGCCCTTTCTTCCTTAGGGGCGTTCTATTTTACCGCAGTAGTGCAGTTTACTAATCTCATTCAAGCTGCTGCGTGGAGAAGCACGCCTACTACTGAACACAGAAACCAGCACACAAACATACCATTGGAAATAAAGATGATGATTCAGGAGAAACGCAGATTGCGAAGAGTTTGGCAACTGAGTCGTCATCCACAAGACAAGACCGCCCTTAATAAAGCCATTGTAGAATTGAAGGAAGCTATAAAGAATGTTAATGATTTAACAATGCAAGCAAAGTTGGAGTCTCTAACCGCTACTAAGGCCAGCAACTATTCGCTCTGGAAAATCACCCGTTCTTGTAGCCAACCTAACAAATCAAAAGCCCCAATTAAAAAGGATAACGGCTGGGCCAGAACGAGTCAGGACAAAGCGAACTTGTTTGCGAACTACCTAACAAGCTCCTTTAAACCTAATGTAACACTAGACAACTCATCAGAAGAATATGTTGACCAAGTTCTAAGTCAAGACCTTCAAATGGATCTTCCCCCTAGACCTGTGTCGCCTGCAGAAGTCATAAAAACTATCAAATGCCTGGACAGTAAAAAGGCACCAGGTTACGACCTGATAACAAAAGAAGTATTGATGGAACTACCGAGAAAGGCTATGATCTTCATCACTATACTCTTCAATGCTATTTTACGAATAGGCTACTTCCCAGTTGCGTGGAAAATTTCAGAAATCATCATGATTTATAAGGCTGGCAAACTGATGACCGAAAAAACATCCTACCGACCAATCAGTCTGCTGCCTACTCTTTCGAAGGTATTGGAAAAGACAATACTTCGTAGAATTGTGCCAAGCCTTGTGGAGCGCAAAGTAATACCAGATCATCAATTCGGCTTCAGACAATACCATGGCACAGTGGAACAAGCTCACAGAGTATGTGACGCCATAAGAAAGTCCTTAGAACAAAGGGAATACTGCTCATCAGCGTTTCTGGATATCCAACAAGCATTTGACAAGGTCTGGCACAAAGGCCTACTATGTAAGATCAAGCAGAATATTTCCCACTCTTACTTTCTAATATTCAAATCTTACCTAGAGGATCGCATATTTTATGTAAAAGAAGGTGACGCCACTTCGGAATTTCAAAACATTGATGCCGGGGTACCACAAGGATCTGTTCTCGGCCCCATGCTCTACACGTTGTACACTGCTGACCTACCGCTATTGCCAGGAATAACCACAGCAACATTTGCAGATGACACCGCTATATTAGCAAGCAATAAAGACCCAGGACTTGCATCAGAGGACTTGCATCAGAGGACTTGCAGAAGGGCCTTGACAAAGTTAACGAATGGCTGCAAAAATGGAAAATAAAAGCTAGTGCCGCGAAGTCAGTACACGTGACCTTCAGCCTTAGAAGAGGAGACTGCCCACCTGTAAAGTTGGACCAGTGTATTCTGCCCCACAGCGATCATGTAAGATATCTTGGCTTACACATTTATCGTGGATTAACGTGGAGGCACCACAACAAATGTAAAAAGCAGGAGCTACAGCTAAAGTACAATAGCCTTTACTGGATGCTAGGAAGAAACTCAACCCTTTCTCTAGATAACAAACTTCTTATATATAAAGTCATCCTAAAGCCCATTTGGACATATGGCCTCCAACTGTGGGGCAGCGCAAGTGATACCAACATAAATATACTCCAGCGACAACAGAACAAGATCCTAAGAGCAGTTGCAAAAGTACCATGGTACATAACCAACAACGAAGTTCACGAGGAAATCCGGAGACTGGCAGCTAAATACAAAGAGCGGTTAAGCTGTCACCCGAATGAACTTGCTCGCCAACTCACCATTAGACAGTATGTGAGTCGACTAAAACGTCACCATATTCTAGAGCCAGAAGACCGGCAGTAGCTCTATACAGAAGATGAGTAGATGCTTCCAATGGGAAGTCACTCCACATGACAGCACCACAGAAAAAAATCGCTCATAGCCTTGGGGCTGATTGCAAATAACCGCAGAAAAAAAAAAAAAAATTACCTGTTTACACCTGCTTTCCCGGAAAAATGTAGGCAATGTTTCATAAGCGTATTCTATATGTTTTAAACTTTAAATCACATCAGATCAAACAATCAGATGGAACCTGCCAAAAAGTTTAATTACTCCGTTTTAAATTAAGAATAGCCATGACCATATTCGTCAGGCAATACATTTGGGACATATTTGTATTTTATAAAAATTGGTCTCTTTGGTTAAACAAATGGGTGTAGGGGGATCTTTGTCTGTCATTAGGTTACCAAAGAGTTATATTATCGAAAGGAAAGGAAGGATCAAATTCTTTTAGTGCCTTAAAGTTTATACTTCTCATTTACGCTGCTAAGTAGCTATCATTTTTTTTAAATTCATTGTTTCTTTACTGAGACATCATGGAACATCTAGCTTAACTTAAGACTAATAAGTAGTGTAAGTCTAAGAAATTTACTAGTTAGGATATTTAACATAAAAAAGTCTCCAATATCACTACTGCTAGGTCTATTCTTGTGTTCACTCTGTTCTTGTGTTCTATTTTTTTTTTCACTTACCACTGTTTAGCACTTAAGACTAACGAAAACCAACACTAATTCACTACTTTCCTGAGCACTTTGTTTCGGTATTGTTGGATTATTTGGGTGGCTCTTACTGGTACAGCCCCACAGCTTGCAACCATACAGGCATCAGGTCTTGTTAGTAGATTAATAATTTATTTTGTACTCATAACGTGGAATGCCTTCCGAGCAACCAGTACAATTTACTGTAACGAGGATCCAACTCTTCGCGCTTCTTTTTAACATGGACCTCAGCTATATGCATACATACATACATTTTGCCTGAATTATCATGAGTCTCTATACAAATGTGTTAGAAAATAGTATTAATAAAAAATATTTTACTAATTTTTCTTAGAGATATTTATTATTATTAAATGTTAAGCACAATGCAAAAGCCAAACATCTGAGCTAGCCATGTGTTTGTTAACCTAGGATTAATTCTGACAAGAAGTCAACCTATAATAAATTATTTTTAGAAAGTGATCCATTTTCATTTCCAAAAGCGTATACCTATAGAATGACCTAGTTTAATATGTACGTAAACACACTTAAATCTATATTTGGTGAAGTTAAAGTTAGATGTGTTACGAAGTTTAACTTGGCACATACGAACAATTAACTTCTTCAAAAACGATTTGGTTATCTTAACGGCGAAACGCTAAAAGAACCTATTTATGTGAATAGCAATAACTTATCAAATGGCTAATTACGGTCGCGAAACCACCTGTCCGCTATCATCACTGTACATAGGCCTTCGCATATACTTCCGCGCGTCTTAAGCCGGGACCCTCCCCCGCGGTGCTATTGGCTAGAGAACAGAGGTGCGCGCGCAATGGCCCTCCTCGCAGCCTGGTGTGAGACGACGAGACTCCGTGTGAGCCGGTCGTGGAAATGTGGACCCGCAAGCAGTGTCGCCGCGACCACGCCGTCACATTCTCGTCACCGCACGCGATCCCGTGCAAACTACGAACACAAACTTAACTTTAACTTATACGAGCTTATAAATATATATTTTCGTAGATGCATATTTAGTGTTAGTAGCTTTTAGTGATGTGCGATGGCTAAGCGGCGGGTCGTGCGTTGGTCTAGTTGGCAATTGCGGCGGCTGGCCACTTGCGCATGGGCATGCGCCTTACTCTTACCGCTTCTTACTGATGTCCACGCTGATGTAGATACATCAACTGGTCATGGAGACAACACACTTACCAATTCAGGTAATTTAAGATAGATTATTATTTAGTATATGTATAATAGGAGTATTCACATATATTTTCAAAGAAGAAATCCGTTAAATTTTTCTGAATTACGACTGGACCGCTCACATCACTGTATTCTTTATATTTAGGTTGTGCACTAGCCATAATATAAAAATACTATAAGGGTCTTTCATTAAGGGCTTCCTATCTTCAAATTTAAATAAAACAAAATTTGTGTTAGATATCATCAACAATTTTTATTGGTTTGAAAGGCCTATCGATGCCATTATGTGTGGAATAAAATCGTTCAAATGTCCGCCCCGGCTTCTCTGGGTGGCGCATCCGAAATGTCAATTTTCATGACGCTGGTCAAATAGGCTGAATGACCGAGGGGGTTTGTTGGGAGGGCCGTGGGTTTGTGGTAATGGGGGGCCAAGTCACGACTCAAAATTCGAAGTTGTGGTTGGAACGCCGGTTTGTGAGACGCGAGCCTCGGTTCTGATGCTCTCACGGAAGGGCGATGTTTTCGGTGAGGTTTCGTGACGGGTGTTGTGATGATGAAAGTGGATCAAATTTACACAACTGCGAATAGTCTTGGGAGATATGGGGTAAATGGGGAAGCGCGACGTTGCCCGATAGAACACCCATTTTGATAAAACAATTTTATCATTTGCACGTGTTGTTGAACGCTATATCCATCCATGGTGATTTGGCAAAAAGATGAAAAATACAGAATTTGACAGATGTAGCTTAAGAAGATGGCCGTAACTGTGTTGGAAGTCCCATTGAAAGACCTTTATAAGATTATTATTTTTTATACAGTTGTATATTATTCTACAGAGGTCTAGCAGCTAGAGAAACATACAAAAATATATATGTTTTGTCTCTTCGTATAGTCAAGTGTGTTTTAAAGAGAAAATTATCCAAATTAAATAGTATAATTAATATGTGTTAGCCAGATCCCGCCGGGGGATTGCTTCCATTTTTATTTATGGTGGTATTTATTAAAAATCTCTATAAGATATGAATCGAATGATAAATTAAATACAAGAAATAATGATGTCAAAATAATGATAAGCTAAACTCTACAATGTCCAAATATATATTTAAAAGTCCTAACTACCTACGTAAAACTAGAATCGAAACTAGAATGCATTTTGCATATTTTAAGTTTAATACATATTTAGTAAGATGTTTCGCAAGGTATTTGACATTTCTTCACCAACATCACAAACACTTACCTTATTGGCTTAATGACAGTATAAATTAGTTTTTTTGTGGTTTCGGTGTGTGTCATCATAACGTTAACTATACATACATACCTCAATCGTCCTGTAAACAAACTGTTATTCTAATTCTTAGTATTTAAAACTTTCATTACTTTGATTTTAATATAGGAAAAAAATATCCTTGTTTGGGGAATTAAGAATTGATTGTCAATTTGTTAAGTTACAAAAAATAATGAAGGAAACAGACGTGTGACATTATTAACGCTTATAGAGTTTTATAAGCATTAACTATGGTTTCTAATAGATACTATTAGGAATTGTGGTTGCCAGAATTAAAATATTATATTTTAAACCAGAAACTAGTTTGTAGGCACTTAAAGTAGTGCACTTCCTTCAAAATCGTGTTAAGATAACGTAGCAGTTTTTATTTCTCTTAAATTAATGCATGAATTAATTTCTTTTAAGTAAAAATAACTTGTTTCCCTTTTTTGTATTGGACACACTAATTTATATTTATCCGTTAATGCTTATGAACTGATGACTACGTTTCATGCAGTGGGTGGTGTTATGGCGCTTAATTTTATTAATTATGCTGCAATTATTAGGAAATTTCAGTACATATTAATGATGAGCGATGGTGGCGAATGGAGATGTAGGGAGTTGTAACATTGAAATGGTTAAGTTGCTTTTGTAAGTTTTAAAATAGTTATTAAATATTTTTAAAATAAATTACAAATCGAACTCTTAAATAAATTGGCTTAAATATACTTATGTACCTAGTCCAGCCATAGATTTCTGTATACAACCGAAAATGCTGTTAATATTTTAATGACGTTTTGAATAAAATAAATATGTACAAATTCTTTAAAAAATGTACGACGCAGGAGTTTAAGTTTCGAGCTATCTGATAGGTATTTACGCACAGGTTTCACAGGAAACTCAGCCAGTGTTGATCCAAAGGTTTTGTAAGGGAATAAGTGTTGTTTAGAACAGGCCAGGTACTCTAAATATAACTTGTTTTGTTTTACAACAAATTTTTTATGCTTTCCAAGTTTTTTATTCATAAAAACCTTCCTCAGCGTTTAAGGAATAAATAAAAAAATACTCGAATTGGTCAAGCCGTCTTCGAGTTTTAAGCTTAACAACATATTTTGAGATTTTTTTTTGTATACATATATTCTTCAATATTATACATATATTTTTTATGTTAGTAGTTATTTTACAATATGATAATAAAAATAGACCAATGGCGGTCCAACCAACATTTTATGAGTTATGCATCTGTTTTATTAATAATGATTATTTTATATTATTAGGCCCGACATACGCCAACAATATTTAGCTTCACCATACGAGCTAGTGTTAATTGTACACAAAGAAGAAAAATTGAAACATATTTTATTTCCACAGCCGTAGCCGCAATCAAAAGAAATAACGCAAGACCTAAGAGTAAATTTTAACTTAGGGACTTAGGGTTATTCAAGAAAAGAGCGTATTAAGGACCCGCGAGACCTCTGGCATTGAGAGTGTCCATGGGCATCGGTATCACTTAACATCAGATGAGCGTCCTGCCCATCCACCCCCTGTTATATAAAAAAAATATCCTATTTTAATATTACCTCGATAAACCAAATCTGCTGATTATAAAATACACATATGAAAATTTTATGTTATTTCAAAAGGGAGAAACGCATCTGAGACGTTAGACAATACTTCTGACGATCCATTATCGCATTACTGGGTTTTGGGGGTTGTTCCTATGACGTGTATAGTTTTATATTTTTATCCGAGATAGGTCGGAGTCACACCTTACAACTGTCTTACATATTTTTCTGTCTTCATACATTATTTCTTACAAGTTTCTTTTATGAAACAGGGGACAAACGGGCAGTAGGTTTACTGGATGTTAAGTGATACCATGTACCGGTCTTTTAAGAATTGAACACTCTTTGTTTGAAGGATCCTTCCTTAGGATCCTAGTTGAATTGTTTCTGAAGTACTTCAGCGGGTAACTTCAACATAGTGGTGGTGCGCGGAAAAACTGACTTATGTATTTAGTTCGTCAATAATGAAAAAAAAAATGTGAGCCGTCACGGGACGCCTGGCAGATGTAAAACCTCGACATTATTTTGTAAAAATAATAAGCAGAAAAGAACAGATTGTGATAGGAACTAAATATGTCATAATGATAAAATAAAATATTACGATTTTTTTTCCAGATGACTATTTATTGAATAAACATTTATTTTCATTAAATACAAAAATTTACGAATTTATTTCAAATCGGGACTACTTAATTCGTTTAATCAGTGACTTCGAAATACACACTGTAGTCCAAGCGCCGGGTTTTTTTTTGCAAAGTACTAGAGAACGGATTTTTTTGGCGAGATATTCGACAAAACGCGTTTTTCAAGATGGCGGCTGAAGCGAACCTTAAGTCATGACGCCCACTTGGATTTACATTCAGGGGACACCCCTGAACATATACCAAGAAAAATTCGGTCTCTAGAACGTTGTGTTACGAACCTACTGTTTTGGTTGGGGCGCTTGGACTACTGTACACACTACTGCAAGACCGTCATATAGCATGGCGACGCGTCGCCACGGCATGCGTCGCCACGCCAGAAATTGGTTTTACGTGCGGCTATAGATGTTTCACATCAAAAATTGAAAAAGCTTAAACCAAATTTGTGCTACACTCACAGTGCAGTGCATTAGGTCCATAAACATCGCAAATTTTGTTCGCGGCTTGCGTTGCATTTTTACCTTTTTTGTAGTAAAATTTTAAAATGTATCGAATTTCTTCATTAGATTCACTTATCTTGAAGGTACGAAAAATAAATAAAAATCACACATTATCCTAATATGAATTTGGAATTATCTTCTTTGAAATCTCAACTTTCAATGATAACAAAAACAGGAAAATACATATAGTATAGCATTTTATTACAAGTTCATACATAGTGTAATGTATTTGACGGCTCATTGGTCTAGTGGTTAGTACCCCTGACTGCGAATCCATGGGTCCCGGGTTCGATCCCCGGCTGAGACAAACATCGATGTGATGAGCATTTGGTGTTGTGCTTAGGTCTTGGGTGTTTAAATATGTATTTATATGTCTATCTATCTATAATATGTATGTATATCCGTTGCCTAGTACCCATAACACAAGCTTCACTAGCTTAGCATGGGACTAGGTCAATTGGTGTGAATTGTCTAATCTAAAAATAAAAAAAAATAAAAAAAATGCGAAAAGACTTTTTCCCCAACCTAATATGTATACCTTAGTATAGCGTGGCGACCCGTCGCCACGGCAAGCGTCGCCACGCCAACAATTCGGTTTACAAGTGAGCCTATAGATGTTGCATATCAAAAAAAATTAAAATTGTTTCAATGATATTTTCTTTCGCATATACATAATTGCAAATTAGTAAGCACAGCAAACCAAATAGACACTCGCAGTCTGGCCGAAATTTTGATCAGATTTACTAACTAATAATGATAATACCTAAGAGTTGCATATGCGTATCATATTTAGGTGCAGACATAGTCATGCCAGTAATTTGCTACCCATAAATTACACGTTTAACTGAATTACGGGCGTTAAAAGCATTCCACTATTGCTGAATGTGAACCATTTTCATTTCCGTGAAACTCGCGTCCACTGATATGTAGGCATTCGGCATATCTACTCTAATGAGCTTTAAATCAATAAAATTTAATTAACGTATCCTTTGTAATGTCTCCACAAACTCTATTGTTATAGGTAAGCCCTACTTATGAGTAATGTCATCTGTATGTGGATTTTGAATACATACGTAGTATGAAATTGAATCGGTATGATTGGCTGCATTTAAAGTGATTCAAATGAAATGTGATAGTTAAGGATTCGTGACCTCTTAATGAGGTAAAATAAATTTTATTTTTAATGCTCTTATCATCGAGCTTCTAAGACTTATTGTTTAACCGGGAACCGAAGACAACCGGGAACTTTATGTCGCGTGGGATATTCTACGATTAGAGAAATAAGACATTCGACAATTTATTATATTTGCAATAATTATGCTGTACATTATAAACCGTACCAATTGTGGTTTCGCTGGAACTCGATCCCAAGATTTAACAGGACTGTATAATTACTGTTATTAGAAGTGGGGTTGTTATCGAAAATAGATATTCGGTAACTACATTACAACTAAACGAAAGTTGTTTCATTTATGTAATGCTGCGTATCTGTTTGTACAGATTGTTTTAATAGGACATAGATAAATTTAAACAAATAATATTTGCTATGAATTAGCACATGGACACTCATGAAACAGATCCCGCATAGCTCTTACTAGGTTTGTATTTCTGATTTTCACAGTTGTTCACTGTGTATTTTTGTGAATTTGTATCATCATACCTTTAGGGCTTTTTTGAAAAAAAAAAAATATATATTTGGAAAATCGGTCATGTTTGTGGACCACAGTATGGTATATATATTATATATAAGCAAATTACTTTATAATATCAGCTAATAAATTTTAATTTCCTTTTTTTAATTTTTTTTTAGTTTGCGTAGTCTGTATATGACGAAGATTAGCAATTAAAAAACATAAAATATGGATTTGATTTGCAGATGTGTTGCATTAAATGTTCCGCTCGAATAACGAATTCAAAAAGTACTACATATTAATATCAATCTGAGATTGTTATTATTAAACTAGATTATTGTGTTTATATAATATTAATGATCCATTTGCGTACTTTTTTCTAAATTGTATTAATAGAAACTATATGTGTAATAGCTTTATGTTTATGTCTGATTTCTATTCAAGTAACAATGTTCTAATAAACTTTTTTTAATGTACAACACTCGTAATTTGATGCAAAATCAGTTTGATAATCATGCAAATATGCTATTTTTATCAAAATAAGGTTAAGTTAAATTTAGATGTTTAAAATTGGTAAATTCCTTAGGTAATTCAAGTATTGAAATAAATCTAAGAGAGAGTTGATGCCACATAAATTCTTGTTTCTCTCCTTATATTTAACAATTAATGATATATTACCTAATATACCTTTATAAACGGTGAGCGACGCCTTTATTGTAAGTATAACAGTTAGCTCTTTACAAAACTTCCTCAGCTGGGACTTTCCGCACCTAACTATGTAACAAATTAATCAAGATTTCACCTCGCACAGTATGAACTATGATTTCTAGTCGGGAACAATAGGTAGGAGGCATAGCTGAATCAAACTTGTAGAAGTTAAATCACGTCGCTGCTACATTTGGAGAGACCTTTTGTTACGGAGCCAAGTAATGAAAGCTTTGATAATAATTTAGGAACAGCAGAAGTGTCAGCGGTTTAATAGTGAAAACAGGGTCCGAGCATTCCAGCGAGAGGCGGGATCTATCGTCGCATGACAACCGCGCCCGCTCCAAACTAAAATAATTATCATCATTGTTCTCGAGTACGACGAACGCTTTAATTGTTCATTTACATTTGCAACGATGATGCCAGTTCGGAACTATTTCGCTCAGCACTCATTTCACACCAGCCGGTTGGCCGCAGCGCGCGGTTCCTACATGGCTAATGGCCTGAAAAATGGAAATGAATTGCTGCATTTCTCGCCGTGCTAGTATGTGCTATTCCTATTGTTTTAAATAGAATAAAAATGAATTTATGTTTGTAGTTCGATGTTGTGTAAAATGCGTTACATCAGAATCAAAAGAGTGGCATAAAATACACGAGTAGTTTATTCAAGTTGAATTATAAATTAGTAAAGCTATTCGGAAACGTTAGGCTAATATAATAAAGCTATTTCAAACCGCTGGAAGGAATATGCAAGCATGTCGAGTGAATTTCCCGTATTGTAATGTTACCTTTATTGGAAGGGGCCATGGTATTGCGAAATGAAATTACACAAGACATTCGTGGAGTCCTTCGACGGCATTAATTTGTATCAAGAATTTGTAGAGATTTAGCTTGAGCCATGACGGAGAGTTCATCGCAGCCGGCGAGCGTTAACACTTATTAAGGGGGTGCATCCCTGCGACAGATGTAGGGGAGGACCCGCCATTTGCTTAATGTTAGAAATGGTTACACTCGATTTAATAAAACTTCGACATTTCATTCTTAAGAATTTAAGAGTCAATTCGTTTTAAAGACAACAGAGGCATAGACAAAAAACCGTAAGCCGAAACGTGCTTCGAATACATCGCATCGGCTTGGATTTCTTATCGATGGCAATTGAGATAGGTACTTATGGCTTTTCGAGTGGATCGGCTTCGTTTAATTTGTTGTTTCAACGCGGAATTTTTATTAACGTTTCCCCTTACTTTATATTTTAAGAGAATGCCGGTAGAATTCTAGGTGACAAGATGCGAGCATTAAAGGTTTTCTCAGTCAATCTTTTAATATTTTATTAAACATGTTTTTACGTAAATGTAGAAAGTGATTTAATTTAATTGTTCTTATTAGTTTATGGTTTGAGTCAATTTAAAATAATACCGAAATCTACCTTTAATATTTATGACCACTGCAATTCTACCTACATCACAACAATTCTTACTCCATTAATTAAGCCATTTGTAACTATAGGATTAAAATCCAGGAGATTATAGAGCATTGTACGCTCAATTAATAAGCGTTGTTGAACCCTCGAAAGTCAATAATTTCTTAATACTCCACATATCTAATTAATACAGACTTTCTAAAGAATATATAAATCAAAATTAAGCCAGATAATGTACTCAGTAAAATATTATCCCTCGTAACACGATGCGAGCTTTGGTCTAAACAGTATCTGTGTGGAATTATGTCGTTACATAAATTTTACTTGCAAATATAAGTAATTGCATTTTGTCCAAGTGAGCTTTGGGACGGGGTTCAGAAATTAATAGCAACACGCGTCGATCGGAAAACACAAGGGGAGCCACTCAGCAGATGCTTATCTACACTCTCGATGCCGATTTCGTCTCCTGTATGATTGTGGACTTGGTGTAGGGAGGGGGTTGTTGTAACAGGGTAAATAGTAACAGACCTTTTTCAATAGGAATTTGAATTTTATTCACGTTTTTTTAACCTAATCTTAAACTTATAACGTGCCACGCCCTTTACCACAGCCAGGGTCCGCCAGGCGGCTCAGTAGTGGGTGTGTGCAAACGCTTTATTGTTGAAGGTAACCTATAATTTTACTAACGTAAATTTTTTGTTGTTTACTATTTTCATAGATTTGAAGATTTAGTATTTTATTTTATGCTAAAATATAACTATTTATGATGTTGTATAACATTTTCAAGATTAAGTTGATTAAAGTTTGTGATAAATATTAGGAACTATATAGGGGTAGTTGTAACAACCGGGTTTGTTGAAAGAATTGCCCCAGATTGCTGAGTTATAGGGATATTTTCCCCGGCTTAAATACTCAGAAATGTTCATTGGGTGGTCTAAGATTGATGGAGTGGTAATTTAGGGTGGATATGATAAAGAATTTTTATTTTTGTAGATATTTTATCAAACACTCGAAACCTAAAGAAAGAGCAGTTCTGTACTGCTGATAATATGTAATGTGAATATGAGTTGTGAAAAAGAAAGAAAACAATGTTATAGAATTTCCCTCCCATTGCTCACAATTTGAACTAGATGAGGAGTTAGGCTTTAAAAACTACGTAAAGAGAATAGATGGATGTTTAATAATAGGAAAAAAACAATTTATAATCAAGTGTAGCGAAGGAGTATGATTGCTTAACCCTTGCAAATATTATAGTGGATTTAAAGCTATGGAGGGAAGGAATTAAGATAGTATGGCCTTTTATGTTACTATTGAGAGCCTACAGAACAATAGATTGTTGAATAATTTTAAATAAAGGAGAATAGAATTTAAACATCCAGAACTATTAGATTCTGCTTTGAAGTGGATATTAAAAAAGAAATTATACGCCAATTGAAACTGCGAAAAACCAATGTTTCTGTCAAAATAAATTTTTCCCATCAAAGATTAGACCATTACCAAAGGCGCACCAGAAAAACAAATATAAATTGCAACGCAAAAGGAATCTATGTTTGAAGCTGAAAAAAATTTAGAGTAGAAATGAAGGAAAGATATAAAAAAAGAAAGGGGAAAGGAAAAGTTAAAAATCTGCGAAAAATAAAATGAATAGAAAGGGTGAAAAAAAAGATTTAATTAATAAAAGGAAGATATTAAAATCTTAAATCTTTAATTTGTGATAATTTTTTTCCAGTTAATATTTCATAAAAAACACATTATAGAAATACCTAGTAGTTTTTGTAATAAAAGCAAAAATAAAGTGAAAAAATTAAAATTGAAGGTGTATTTTGTTGAAATACCCCAACATAAGTTGTAAATTACTTTTTAAAAAAAATAAAAAAGAAAAATATTAATAACTTTAAAAAAATAAGTATAATAGTAGTAATTAGAAAACTTATAATTAATATGTTAAAATTTAATATTATAGAATTATCTTGACATTTCGATTAATGACTTGGTTCGTTTTAATGATATGAAGTTTTAAATATTATTTGTATTTACGGTTTACTAAAAAATGAAATAACAAGTAACACTAGAATTATACATAAACTAAAACCTATTTGAAAAAAAACAAATGATAACGATTATCAGGTACAGAAAGATTTCTGCCCAGACCTTATTCACCGAAAGATGTTTGGCGACTTGTCTCTGAAACTGTCGCATATACGTTGTTATCAATAATTCTGGTCAAGAGGAAACATATAGAAATATAATGTATTTTAAGAACAAAATGTAAGTTTATTATACTAAATTATTATATTTTCTTTCAATAAATAGAAATGAGCGATTTCCATAACACTGCTATGTAGAAACAACAAAGTAACATGTGTGTGTAAATATTAAATGTAATTAATAATCGATTTTAGCTTGTCAACCATAGAATTTAGCTCACCCCTGCAAATCTTTAGCGATGCCAAATGAGAGTCCCGGGGGATCTTGCAACCGTGCCTTTTAATTTGGAAACTTAGGGGTGCACTGCCGTTATAAAAATATTTCCTTTATGAAACTTCGTTAAGAATTTACTTTTACATCTGGTAGAATATTAAGGGGATTTTTACTTATTAATATTTTATTTAATAATTTTGAGTTTCTTTTTTCTCCACTTTAAATAGAGATGCTCATTTCAACGGATTCTATGTATATATATTATATATGCTGATAAAGAGATTCATTTTTGATTTTCAGAGTAAGTTTTATATATTTAAAAAAATTAGAAAAGGAACTCTCTGTATAATAGGGTTGACTTAGGGTTGTTTAGTGTTTCGGAAAGCAGAATTTATTCAAATCTTTAGGATTTAAAATCAGGACTCCCGGCAGAAAAATGTTGCAGAGGATTTCTGTGTATAGATAGTGATATAATTTTTTGGTGATATTTTGTTACTATAACATATTATACCGCATGTTTAAAACAGAACACACACATAATATAATTTTTTAGGACTATTAGTCAAATTAAATACTTGGAAATATTTCTAATCTGATACTAAAAATGCGGAAATTTACATTCTGTTCCACACCCCAGTAAAATTAGATCGGGAATGTGCATCAATGAACCAGCCGCAGGCGGACCTTGCGGCGTGACGGTGTCTCGTGGGGCCCTATTCCTCTCGTCGCCCCTGTTAAAAACCATTATTACATTCGAATCAATATTTTAGGCTCATGTCAAAAAATTAAGACGCAAATTTAGCACAATATTCACATATTTTGAGTGCTTCAGCGAGAGACTGACCTAAATGTTATTCCCGTTTTTGTTAAAGAACTTTTATTTATATACATTCGCGTAAACCGAAGACAATATAATTTAAGGTGCATTGACTGCACAAATTCCTATACTTTATTTTCAATCAATATGGCATATGCATCAATGAAAAACAAATAAAAAATTATTTCTGTCTAAATATAAAACACATTAATTTATTTGTCTAGTTTCAGTAGTCTTAATACAAGTTAAGTAAACGTTACTATTTTTGGGTTGCACAATTTATCGTACAAATTAGGTCCTTAATCTCTGTCATAATGGAAATAAGTAGAAAACCTCGGCATAATGTGAATTTGATACATGATGTATTAGAGTATTCGGGCGTCGCATCGCCCGCAGTCACCACTGCTAGGTACATAATGATTGTTATTCGTTCCAAATGATGATTTATTACGGGATTAACGTACACATGGTCCATTTCGTGGGGAGATTGGCCTTATTTATGTTATAATATTATACGCTGAATCAGCAAGATATCGCCTTTGTTCAATATAAATGATTAGATTAAGTATTTAGGGTAACGGAGCGTAGTGATATGTTCGTAAGTGCGTAAGTTCAAATATGTTCCTATTATCATATATAACATTAGCATGGCTCAGTGTGCAGTTAATTTTATTTGTGAGCCAAAGTTACTGAATTCAATACATAAACAATATTAAATTTGGGTTTCAGAGTACAGATAGCCACTTTATTAAAAAAATATATTTTATAAAAAAAGTTGTAATAATATATCCGAATACTGTAACACAAATCATATTTTAAAAAAATACACTTTCATTTAAATATTTGCTTATCGTTTCACCGCAAGCAATCGGATTGTTGGAAACCGCACTCATTTTCTCTTCGAGAAAAATTTTCGGAATTTACTTTAAAGCGTTTCTTGCAAAGAAGCTTCCGACTTTACCCACCAATCTCTGAAAAGAGTAAAAAGTTTATAGGATTTCATTTACCATGCTCTCTGTTGCGTTTCTAGTTTACCATGACTGATTTATGTAGATATGTAATAGAATTGTAGAATTTATGTTTTAGACTACCCAAAAATAATGAAATATTTCAGGGTTTAATGATGTAGGCTAGACTATAATATTACATATATGTATTGTTAGAATCTACAGAAGATTTCTGGTAGTCTTTTGCGAATAAATAATGACCCTGTCAGGTTTTAATTTGTTTATTTTACTTATCGATTTCCCAAAATTAATAGGTTTTAAATTCATTGCAATATTTATTATTTATATTCCTTTACTTAAGGCGTGTAAGTAACTGAATACGGCTGAAAAGTTTTCGAGGTAAACATAAATATAAGATATCTCTTATCTATACTATTAATATTTTTTAATGTCATTTTACAATGCATAATAACGTGTTTGTGTAAGTATAGTGAGGGAACGAAATATGTTAAAATTTAAAATAAATTTCTATAACGAATACAAATGCGAATGCGAAGAAGTTATTTACTTATATTATTTTGAAATTTACAACTACATTCATCAGGCTTATTTAACACAGAACTTTTTCCCATATGCATAGAAAATCCTACAGCTAACATAACTCGTCCACAACGACCATTGATTCGAAAGAAAGACACGTATAAAGTTCCAAAGACATGGTATCATTGAGCGATTTCTTTTACGACTTTGGTTTCAACTTCATAGCGATGAATTATGCAGAGGCGAGAGATCTCCAATGATAAAAGTCATAACACCCAAGAGTACTCTAAAAATCGGCTTTGCAGCAGAATAGACTACGAGTTTACTTAGAGATACGCTTTCGATATCCTAGTCTTGTAATAATGAAGCTAGTCCAAGACAAAAAAAAAAACTACTAACTAACTAACTAACTAACTTAGAACTAACTTTAATGTATATTAATAACGAAATCTTTAAGTATATAGCGACAGTGTAAGGTTGGTCTTATATCAACCATTTGGGATTAAGTAGTAAAAATGTAAAAGTAGCAACTATACTTTTGAAATATTTATACCTGAGTAGTAAACGTTTGTATATTTATATTACATAGCAGACGTTACAGGTTCACTAACATTAATAATGTGTATAGAATATAAGAGCCGAGATTTCGTTAGCCACATAGTATCGTTGGAAAGGTTCGTATGGGTAGAATGTAGGCAGTAGCCAGACGAGCGGGGTGTATGCGCGCCCTGAATACCTAATTGACTAATATTAGTTCCTGCGGGGAACTTCCTTAGAGGTGAGTACAAAACTTAAGACAAAGAACACGTTTAAGCTTACACCTTTTAACTTTTAAAATAAAACTTAAACGATTTAGGGCAGATTCTACGATCCTAATAGACCGGGGTATTTAGAAAATGCAAGACTATTAATTATTAAAAGGGAATTATTTCTTATATCTGCTACAGATTAGTAGCTAATTTTGATTGTGAGTAATTACATTTTTCATGCCTTTTTTTCTCTATTATAAATAACTTATAACATTAAGGATACACCTTATATAAAGGTATAAAGTTTTATATTATATGATTCGGATGAAGCTGATAACTATGAGTAAGTTATATGGGCTTTCCAAGTGCAGACGGAAGAGTAGTTGAAGAAGCTCAAGTTGGAAACGAAATTCCATTAGCGTAATTGGTAGCGAGCGAAGTGACCGAGCCGGCGACGTTCGTTCCCTACCAATCATACTCGTGACATACTACTCTTGCCAATACTCAGGTACTGTTAAACTAAGGTTAAACTTCTTTTAATTTACATCACAGAAGAGCTAGGTTATGCACATAAATATAAAGAAACATTGGTTCATTCTAAGACGCATTCTGTGAATACAGCTTACTTTGTTATGCTAATCTTTAAAATTCTTTAGGCGGAGCAACTTTTTACCAAGTTACTTTTTTGAAAAGAAACTTGTAATTTTGTTGTAATTTGCGGTGGATTCCGGTAAAGTTTGTAACGGCGTTTGTAATATTTTTCGTGAGTGTTAACTTCACATTGGCTTATTTAAGTTACGTCCGGACTGCAGTAGACTCAGGTAGTAAAACTTTAATATGGATGACGCTTGATAGGTTTGAGAATCTTGTCTTGTTCAAATTAACGAAGAAAACTTTACGCTAAAGTCCATCTACCTGAAAACACAAAGTAAACTCGGTTCGTAACTTGTCCATTAAGTTAAGTAGGATCTGTAGACAGCACAGAACAGTACAATGTAGGTTCTTTGCTACTGAATTCAGAGAGCTTTAAACTTATGATAGGACGTTAGATTGATACGGGTTTGTTTCTACGTTAGACGTAGATTGAAAATGCGGAGGGAATTTTTATTTTATTTTGATCAATGCAATTTATCATGTAGTCACGGTGAAAAGAATGTGATTTTGCAACAGCGGCGTGCCGCGCCAAAACGACGAGTCACCCTTCTCCATTATGCGACAATAACAAACGGCTCGATCACGCGGAACATTTTCCAACTGTTCACATATTCGAGCATCACTAGTACAACACTTACGTTACCGCAACTTACTTTATTGATGTAAAGTACTTAGATGGAAAGTACGGACCGCTTTTGGATAATTGTACGTGTTATTCGAGAATCGTTTAACCTGTGGAACAGGTATACTTTTAATTGCTGGTTAAGCAAAGTAAACATCTCCAAAATAAACAATACTCAACTACTTATATTAAGGTTATTTTGTGATTGAGTATTAAGGACAATCTGACTGGGATTGCCACAAGGCAATCACGGTAAATTTTCCACGAAATCTTCATTAATTTGAGAAACTTCCAAGAATTTCCTTTTGACTTGGGACTCGAAAATGAAAAATTATTTCTTAAATTTTTACTTCACTTAAAATCTGCACAACCTTGTAGTCGACGACCGCTTTATTATTTATGACAAGGAACACGAAACTCATCTCGAGTTATAAACTTCTTGGAATTTCTCCTGAAGTAATACAGAGCTATTATTATGATGTCCCCACAAAAAATATTCCCGACGTCGTGGAGTAAGGGTCGCACGGGGGACGCGGCTCGCCCGATGTCATTTGAAAACGGAACTTCACAAAGGGTTCTCTTCTCTTGAGCTTGTTCCAAAGTTGCCACAACGCACTCAGGAGCGGAAGCTTTCTTCTTAAAAATATATTTATTTATTCATCATTTGTTGATCGAAGGCGATTGTTGCCATAATGACCATAAATCCTAAGCAAGCTACAAGTGATTAAAAAATATGTCTTGTCTTAATAGCCTAACGGCCGCTTTCTATACACAATCCCATTCCAATGTTTACTACTAGAGATGGATTGTAAAATATCACAGTTCAAATTTTGGCATTTATCAATCTAAATTTGCAAAAATCTGTATTGGAAATAATTTTAGATTATAGATCGAGTATATCTAATTATAAAAGTTGTGATGTTTTGCAAGCAGTTTCTGCATACTATTTCATGATATTTTAATAATAAGGAAAGCAAATTTTGAGGTAATGTGGGGCTTTTAAATAAATTGAACTTCAAAATATGTAGAACCATATATTATATTGTTAAATTTTTAGTCTATTTTTCGGAATTAAAAATAATATGCTAAAATTTTTCCTTTTTTTGTACATTGTGTTAGAAGAATTTATACACAATAGAAGTTGTTAGACACATACAAACTTGATTTAATTATGTACCAAGTGTTACATGAAGATTGAGCGATGGCTTTTACAAGAATTATAAAGGTTATTATGAAAACTCTTAACCGCAACAACTGAGGGATGAGGGTTGTTGTACTAACTTTTTGAGGGTCGGCCGGTTCTTTGCAATTTTTCGAAAATTCAATTATTAACAACAGCATAAATACAAAAGCATTGTTAATATCAAATACTTAAGTTTGAGAATGTTTTTCTTGTTACCAGCCAATCTGTTACGTAACATCCCTACACATTTCTACAAGCCTACATAATACATATGTCTTAAATGGGCTGCGACAATAAGAAAAGTTTTTCTGATGTTTTCTTCCAAACCACTTAACAAGCTTGGCGCACGTAGACATGTTTGTGCCTTACTTGCATTATGACACCATGCTATAAGATTTAGAGGGGACAAAGTGAGGAGACACCGCGGCGCCACCTTCGTCGCCCTGTCATAACACGTGAACAATGTAGAACATTTATTTAAAAAATGTGTTTGAAAAAACACGTATGCTTTATTTAGCGTTATTATGTGACAATACAGAAAGAAACATCGATCAACACTCTAATATGTGGAACGGGGAAACGCACTTGGCTAATACGTTTAGGTATAATAATCTTATCAGTCTGAAGGGAAAATTGTTAACCCGGATATTGAACTCAGATCTAGTGTGTAGTGTGGACTCAGATACTGCACTTTTAGTCAGGTGTGCGTTTAGTCCTGGCTAATTAAGCCAGCCTAGGTACTTCCAGACTCAGATATATATATATATATATATATATATAAGATTATATAATCAATCACTCTGCGAATAATTTCTCATCAAAGATCTACTTATAACATTTAAAGTACCTGAATTAATTTATAAGTATCTTTGAACAATTGCTACATTTATATCGTCCCCATAGTTAGCGGAGGTTCCAATCCCGGAAAAACCCTAACTTTAGGTGCTTAAACTACTTGCAGAAGGCTAAACTATATCTGCTGAATCTATAAATAATAAAATATAAAGAACTATATCACTATGCTTTTTTGAAGCATCAATTTTTTTATAACGATGCTTCAAAAACATAAAAATGAAGAAAAGGTGTATTATCCATGCTCTCTTTAACTCAAACGTAATTTTCATTATTATAACAACAGCCGAGTCTTAATTTTCTTGGACAAGTACCGCATTCCAGCTTATTACCGTTGAGACCGCCTTTTGTCGTGAGTTGTCACAAAGTTAACTTTTGCTACGCGATGTTTTCTTTATTTACAAGACGACTGTATGATAATAATGTTGTTAGCATCAACAGGAAAGAAAATAATGTGTGAGTCTTTAATTAATCTAACTGTGTAATTTATGTATTTATATTATAATCTGAGTTTTGTATATACATGATTATTGATGATTAAAGTAGTTTTTTTAAGAGTATTGAAATTTATACAATTAGTATCAATTTATATATTGCCATAGGAAAACAAAAATGCTTTTGTATGGTTTGAATCGTCAGATAGGTTGACTTGTTGGAATTATTGAGGAGAAAGTAAATGAAACTAGGTGTAATTGGAAACTATATTTCGGCTATTTTATTGATGTAGTACTCACGTACTCGATTGTCAGGATTACTAGTATACATGCAACAGTTAGAGACTTTATTATGAAATTTCCCTATAATGGCCTACATAATAGCGGAGGAGCCAAGAAGCTCCCAGCAGGGGATGCTTCAGGATAGCGTAATATACGCTAACGGGCCCGGACAAGACAAATGTGTTTTCCCGACTGCTATTAGACGCAGCGTGCGCTATCCAGGGCTCATTTTCCGACCCCTGAATCACGATTAAAATCAATACCTTATTATAGGCTCTTTACATTATTAGCTTATATAAATTATGAGAAGATAACACCTGTTGTTGTTGATTTAATGCGATATTAGGATCTCTTGAGAGTAAAGCATCCCTCTCAGGTTTAATGACATTATGTTTTCCGGTCCTACGTGGGTGTGTTTTTTAATATTTTGCCATGGTATGAAAATAAAAATGGGCAACACCAGGTAATGACATTAATTGAAAAAATCTAATACATAACTTATTTAATAAGAAGTAATGTTTGAATTTTGTATGGACTGGATTCTGCGTGCGAGGAAAGTAATGCTAATGTTCAATCACATATTCGATATAATAATATAAAGACAAGGAATGGAATTCACGTCGTAGCTAGTTAGCAGTGCAAACGGGTCCGTCGCCGGCGTTCGCGCAAATTCAATTTGTTGTGAGCTCCCGTCTGACGAGCGTCACGCGCCCACTGCGCAAAGATGCCACACTTCTTGTGATGTCTAGAAATATACAAGCTTAATGATAACAAAGTATCCAATGTTTTATTTCTTTACTATGATATATCGAAAACATGGATTAAAATTTAACTACATTAGGATGGATAAAATTCCCATTGTGAAAATGTAAGTTTTGATGGTACCAGCAAAAACCAATATATTAATTAAAAATGACCCAAAAGCTCGAAGCTTGTTCTAACGGATTGTACATTGAATGAAGGTAGATATGTTAACAAGCTTAATAAGCGACCCACCTAATCGATATGTGGTTTAGCTGTGGGACTTGGCACCGCGCCGAGCACACTAAAAGCTACCTCGATTTAATCAACGTACTACGAAATTTGTTTAATAATGTGACATGATATAACAAAGTTTTACATGAAATCAAAAGTCACATGTTACGGTTTTATGGTGACTTGCGTTTTATCGAGTGTTAGAGAGATTAATGGGGACTCGCGAGCGGCAATTACACGCGCAATGTGGCGGCGTCATGGCTTGCCGTTAGTGCGTTTAGCGGAATGACGGGCCTCAAATGTTCCATGTTTTTACGACATTTTTAAATACACTGAAAATAAAATCGTTATTAGGAATTGTATAAAACTTTTGTTGAATTTTTCTAGTTAGGTTTGTTTGTATCTATATATATATAAAAATGAATCCCTATTTCCCTTGGTCATAGTCGGCATCACGCGTGAACGGCTGGACCGATTTCGCTTATTCTTTTTTTGTTGTGTTTGTTATTGTCAGAAGGTTATTATGAAAGAAAAAATTAAGTAAATTGCGCGGAAATTAGAAAATTAAAGAATACTTAACCACTATACAATTCAAACGTTTTTGAAGTAACCTTATGGCGTTTGATATAACATTGACAGAAACATGAATATCGTTTAAAACAAATGCTCCGATCGGAGTTATTACATTTATAAAATAATAATCAATAAATTTATTTAAAAAAGGTAAAATATGTAAAAGACTATACTTAGAACTAGATCAGCACACTACATCAAAAAACTTTTAGAAATAGAGACAAGAAGAAACTGTATGAGCTAATACCTACAGGTATATAATATTTATATATATATGTAATTCTACTGAACGTGTGTATGTCACTGAACTCCTCTTAAACGACTGGACGATTTAAATGATTCTTTTTTGTATGCGTTTGGGTGACGCTCTGTATGGTTTAGATTTACAAATCAGCCCAGCAGATGGCGCTGCAGTCGGTATTATCATACTTTGTTTAATATACTAATCGCTTGAAATATCATGCAGGACGTCTGTCGGGTACACCAGTATTTTACATTTGCTTTTAATCAAATAATGTCGACTAAATTTAATGCGTAACTGATAGTGTTCTCTGTGTTTTATTCTGATGCGAATGTACTCTAATGTGTAATTTCAAAGTACATGAACAATGAACTTGTATATTTCAATTGGTTACAAAGGCGAGTAGAGACAGAAAAATATTAAATATCTATCTTTAACTAAATAGGGTAATAAGTTACGCTAGGTACGTAAGCGTGACAAGATTGATTGATCTAAAGAAATCACCACTTCTGTTGAGATAGTGCCGTGCGATTTATTTAAATATATAAAACACGAATCATATAAAATATAAATCCACTTTCGTGTCGACATTTTATGCAAATTGATATGATTTTCATCTAGTGCCCATGTTCTCATACATATGAAATATTCAAAATGGTTTTATGCTCCTTAATTATCTATGTTTGTACGACGACACAAAGTTTTCATATGTTGTTTAAAATTCATTTTCGTTCTGCTCAGCGTGAATCCTAAACAGTTTTGCTTTTGAGAATTTGTTGATATAGGATATTATAACTTTAGACTTACATTTGGTTGCCAATTTTAATTCATCAGTTATATTTTGGACCAGCTTCCATTTTCACCGCTAGCCTAGTAGTTAAGCGTTTGAATCTCAACCCTGAGGTCGTGCGTTCGAATTTCTACTGCTAACATCTAGTTTACTAGTAACATTTTATATTCATTATACGCCTACGGAAATTACCATGATGCGTGCCTTCACTCTAAACCTAAAAAACTGATACGTTAAGATTATAGGGAAGGACCTATTTACCTGTATAGTAACGTTAGTTTCAAAGCTTACAGTAATGCTCAGCTGTAAACCTATAAACCGAAAAGGAAGTGCTACGGCGTGGGTGATGTAATATCGATGCTACGCGCATCGTAGCTTAGCCGTAGCACGTGCGAGGTTCAGAGTGGGAGCGCTGTGCGACGCGTCAGCTGTGCGTTGCAATTACACTCCAAATGACGTACAACTAGTAATTTAGTTTCCCAGCCTTTAGCTGATGTAACCATTTAGAGCGCCTGCCGTCTCGCTTTACATAACTTGCTCATAGACAATTTATATGACCTTTCCAATAACTATTTCAGTGTACGTGTCACAAATATTAAATAAACTATTACAGCTTTATTCACAGTCGCGCATGAATGGACTTATTTGTAACTAATAAATAGTTTAATTCTTATCATCAACATAAATACCTCGAAGTCATGTATTTTTTTTGCATTGAAATTCCAATAAAATTAGTTCAAACATTTGGATAAAATCCTGTGCACAAGTGCACTTCATTCAATCTCCTTCAATAAGTGCCTCATTCAATCCTAAACATACGGTTACCAAATCCGCTAAGAGGCCCATCTTGGTCGGACGTGACTGAGTCGAAAAGAATTTGTCCTTCTAAAGCCGCAGCTTTTTCACACATCCGATTGACCAGATATAGATAGTGTCCTTTTCAGACAAATTGCTTGTAAATCCCTAAGTTTTCTTGGAGCTGCGTCACTTTTACGGTTATATTTTTCTTTTCATGGCACCTCTTGAATGTCCAATAAATGTTTCATCAATAATGATCTCTTTATTCCTTCTCTGAATTCATAATATAACATAAAATTGCTTTTGATGCGACATCAATTGCAGTAGAATCACAAAGGAAGAGTAAAAGAAATCATCACAGAGTGTGAAACGACGGCGCCGCAGGCTTGCGGCAGGTGCGGAGATGTTTCGTGATTTAATTTGGGACTTAGGGACCTGCTCTATTGAATCTATTGAATCATTTCACCGCTTTCGCGTTTCTCGAATATTCGTTACGCGTTTACTATTTAAACAAAAATTGTTACCTACATTTCATTAGGTTGAATCAAAACGATATTTTATAATCGAATTCCAAACAAACATTAATATGAAATGCATGCGGTTACGATTAATTCTACAAATTGCTGATCAAATATCGCGATTCAGGAATTGTTTTATTTCACGACAAATGGTTTTCGAAATAACAAAATAACCACAGTAAAGCATCCAGACACTGAACAAACGCACAAAAACAAAATCACGCATGGTTGAGCGCGCCGCGATCCGCCGGAAAAATGAATGGTTATTTTGCAATAATTGCGAACCCGAACCGGACGTACTATGCAAAGCTTCGTCGAAGTCAAAACGATCCGTTGATAAACACGATAATTATTTGTTGTAATGTGTAGGTTTAACCACTTTAAACTTTATTGCACTTCTGAAATAGTCGTCGGCTTTAAGTCCCTTTAAAGAATGTAGAGATTTTTGCGTAGGTACATAGGTGGGAATGGTGGATGCATCTCTAGCCCACGCGGCGCGGAGCGAATATCAAATAGTTTCGAACCCGAGCTTTGGCTAATATTGTGCTGAGTCACATACCTCTGGCTAATGCCCTCTTTTATCGTTTTATTTCCTGCGCACGTTACTAACTTTTTAATTAACGTAGTTAGAATTAAAATGATTTAATGAAATTGTTGAAAATAAAGCACGTTTAATTAAAATACGAAGTGGGATGAGAGAAGAGTATTATAAAAACATATGTCGTTTATATAATTTCTTGCAATGTAGTTAGCATCCAACCCAGGCTAGAGTTTGGTTTGTGCTTTCCTCCCTCAACGAATAAGTATCGCAATACAACGAGGAAATCCTTCCAGCGTTATAGGTACACTGCCAAAGGGACCAAACTTTTTAAATTTAATCTTTTGTCATATTAATTTTTAATTATTTTTATTATTACTATGTAGGTTATGTTTAAGTTTTAATAAACAATATAAGACTATTTCTTGCAGGATAAAGCTAATTATTTCATCAACTATTATCAGGTTTTTTTTCAATAACAGAAGAGAGAAACTATCTTCCTTACCGTCTAACTTTGACAAACTAATAATTATATGTTGTGTTGATTATTAGTAGTTTTATGTTTTTGTAAATCAATTTAAAGATTGAATACGTACTCTTAAAATATGTGTTTTATTCTCAATAAAAAAAAATAGTTATGCAACAAAACCAATACTTGAATGCACCGTGATTAATTTAATCGCTTTATTATTATATGTATAAAATACGGATGATAGCCTGATGTATATCGATATCTTCACTATAGAATAGATTGTCTGCCGTTGAATATTTATTACCGTATTATTAGTACCACTGCAATATTGTATTTGCTTGAATTGCATTTAATGTGATTTGATATGTGATAGAGTGATTTGTTATGATATTCAAATGACGATCCACATAATATGTCACAAATATTGGTTTAATCGACACAAACATTTGCTTAAAAGCAATTTACAGTAATGAGAAATATATTAAAATCACTTCCGATTCTATTTTATCCTCAGTTTTTTCATAGAAAATTTTTAATAAATTACGTAGAATTAACACAAACATAACTAAACGTCCTTTCACAATTAAAATAATAATGCAAGCATCCATACATACAAATAATGCAACATATCTTGTAAATAATAATAAAAGTAAAAATTCTATACTATAAAATAATAATAGCCTTAAATTTGAAATAAAAAAGGACAATATCACATAGCATAACAATAATAATAGCCATAATTTATTAATTAGTTAATGATATTCTGAATAATTACATTTGCATACATACAGCCTATCAAAGCAATCTTAAACTAAAGTAAAAAATAAACAGACGTTAATGTTAAGCATGAAACCATGCGTTAATACCCCAGAGAATACTGTGCGAGTTACTTTTCGCTTCTTTATCCCACCGTTGAAATCGTACTTCTTTGTGAGTAATCCCTCCACGTCCCAGCCATGTCGCCGACGAAGATAGAGCACGATCTTCACAAATAATGTCACATGCGATTCGTTTCAAGCTACGTGACTCGCATCGGCGGCCGCGCCATGCATAATGGGGTAAATATGCTGCGGTTATGCCCACACATGGCCCTCGAATTAAGTGAAAGCTATTTACTGCACGCTGCTAACTTTCCACACCCGCTACTTGATTAATTAGATTACCTTATCTCGAGATGTTTTTATTAGTCACTCGTCACTTTCATATTGTACATGACAATATGAAGTTTGGATGAAGGTCGTCCAAAATTTCTACATTACTTATGTACTTTTAATTTCTTATTTGTTTTTATACTATGTACGCGACGTGAAACATACAAAAAGAATTGCGAATACGTGAAATATCTTATGGTTAATACGTGAAAATTCGCAATTTGAGAAAGATTTAAAGTAAAATGAATAATTTAAGATAAAATGGAATTTCATTCCAGATAAGGTGTAGCACGACCCACGTCTAGAACCATCCAACTCGTAACGAGCCGCCTGAAGCGAGGTGATACAAAATCATCAATCTTGCCTGAGATTGTACTATTAAATGCCTCTTCGCTCCTTTCCTTCGAATCCGAGACCAGAAACAAATGTAAAAAGTTGTGTGATAAGTTCAATTTGAATTTGTAAAGCCCCTTTCAGCGTTTCTCGCCTGTTTATCTCGGTGAGGAAGGAGCAGAAAATACAAAAGTAAGAGATAGGAAATGAAGAGGCGGAAAAAAGTGTCGGGTGTGGAACAAACGCGGAAAAGTTGGCGTTATCCGAGAGACAAGTTAAATCGCAATTTATTAGGGCGTACTAGTGAGCTTAGCGCCGACACGGGACGTTTCGTATCGCTGCCACAGATCGCTCCACTCACTCGTCCACGCAATGCATATTGCCGCACTTTGACCTATTGCCGCTTCACTTGATTCATTACAAAAATAATTGGTCGTTTAATAAACATGTTTTCGAAATTTTACATTTAGATTTTATATACATTTCAAAAATTTAGTTGAGTTGTAGGCTAACACAACCTTTAAGCTAAGTTTCGAGTAAGATTTCAAAAAACAAATTGTTTTTTATCATAATAATACATATAACGTAATTATATCGTGATATATGCAATAAAAAGCGAGCAGTTATCGTTATAGGATTCATTGCATCCTTCATAATTGCGGCTGAAACAAATCAGATTTGTTATCGTCTGCATATTCCATTATCTGTAGGATCGTGCTAACCCGCCCATAAATATTCATAGGATGCGAGTACTATATCAGCATCACCATATCAATAGCTGTATCCACTTTTATTGAATTCGTATGAAGAATTTGTCACATATTTTGACTTTGAAAAATATTTTGTTTTTTAAACATAATCGTACAGTTTAATAGTAATAACTAAACTATTATTTTTGTTCTTTAGTTTATATGAACAAAACATGGATGGATTTTACATCTTAAATACGATTATAAAATACAAATCGCGGATCAATTTCATAAAAAGTTTTCATTGAAGATAAAGTTGGTCCATTAGTGTAGTATTGTGTTAATCAATACTACAATACACTGAAGACAAACTTGATTCTATATTTACCAAATTGAGATCTGCTTCATTCTGATGCTACTTCCACTTGGGAGCTTCGACAGCAAACTTTTTAATTAGTCTGCGAGGACAAACAAGCTCTTCGTTGAATCAATATCTCTATATAATTTGGGTTTCCAGAAGATGTATTAATGGTAAACATATTACCAGCAATGGTAAATTTACTTGTTGTTTTATTTCACCATAACAAGTTGATTGAATATTAATTGATAGTTATGAGTGTGTGGTAGTTGTATTTTAGCTGTCTATGGGTTAGTGTGGAGCACCTTCTAGTCGGGCATGGGCGTTAGTGACATTAAAATTTTTGGTAATAATCGGCCTAAATAACCATTTGCACTTTCTAATCAAAGACAATTATTGATTCACCGGGAATTGAGTTTAACCTTTTCGGGTTATTCACATTTTGTATGTAATCAAGGATTTTTGATTTTTTAAGATGGGTAACATCCGACAAATTGCTTTAAATAACAAAAATTAAACAAACACTTTATAATATAATATTCTTAGCGGTGAGTCTTTATTATATTGGTTGAATACACACAGTCATATCCTTTTATTAAATGGTCAATTTCCTTGTCCAGTCTCTATGAGATAAAGAATAGTCGAACTAAGATAAATCTAAAAGCGACGTAGAGAGCGGAATACCAGAGTTGTATTATGAAACGATATAATGAATAGTAAACATACCGTTGCTTTACGTTCTCAATTTAATAACTGTTTTACTATCATGTCGCTTATTTTCACCATGCAAGGAAAACATTTAGAATAACCCTCTAATGGAGAGTTGAGTGAAAATTAATTGTTCATTACACCAAGCGTTTAATAGCGTACTGTAGAGTCTTTGTGATACGTTAAGCTTAAGTCCTTCACTTTAAATGGTTCTGTACAGAAACAGCCTCCGTCGCAGGGGTTTATCTAATTCATGTGTTAAATATTTTTTTATTTTGACGGTACCACAAAAATGATAATAAATTTGTCGGTAACGGTAAAAACCCGTAATCAGCCAGAAGGAATTTAAATATACGGTCTTCATGTGAGTTTATGAAACCTTTATTGTAAGTTTAACTTGATGAGAGACGAATATACCTATTAAAAATAATCTTGTTGTTAATTTTGTTTAAGGGCGAATAGAAAGTATTCAAATACAAATTCGTTTTAAAAAAAAAAAAAAAAAATATGGGGGGGGGGGGGGGGGGGAAGGTAAACCCCAAAAAGGGGGGGAGGGGGGGGGAGGAATTGGGGGGGGGGGGGGGGGGGGGGGGGGGGGGGGGGGGGGGGGGGGGGGGGGGGGGGGGGTTGAAATTTTGTTAAAAAACCCAAACAACTTTAAAAAACAAGGGGGGGCAGGGTGGGGGGGCCACAGGAAATATATATATATATATATATATATATATATATATATGTATATATATATATATATATAACTAGTCTGGCCATAATTACTGTTTCATAAAAACTTTTAATTCTTTCAACTTTTTAATTATTTTGTTTTGGAACACGTACAGTTAGATTTTTTGAAACTACAATATGGAATGGAGTCTTAAAGAAAAAAGGATTGCAGTGATCGCCTTGCACAAATTGGGTATGGAGCCGTCGGTCATATTGAAGACACTAGAAAAGCTTGGTATTGGTATCAGCCGTATGTTAGTATATCGTACTATCAACAGATACAACAACACTATGTCTGTCAATGACCAGAAAAGGGGCGGCCGCGTGCTGTTTTGAACTACAAAGGCTAAAACTAAAATGCTAAAAGTGGTTAAGGAAAGCCCATAATTGCAGGAACACGATGTTTCTGGGGTTGTGACGTGATTTAAAATACAAACTATGTATGAATACTCTGAATGTAAATGAAGTTACTAAACCCTATCTCAGTTTTATAGACATAGTAAAAATAAATTGTTGGAGCATTTGCGCTTACTAATTATTAAAATCAGCATCACCTATAAATAATGGTTAGATTTAGATGACGCGTGTCATGCCGCGACTGCCGGGCGCCACAATTACACAGGCCTACGTAAATCATAAACATCAACCCTCCATTTAATCCAAATAGTCCGTCGTTAGTCGAGCAGGCTGCGTCTAATTTGTCTCCCGAACTAGAGATTAATTTATTAACATTAATTGCATCACAATATACGCATTATTGTTAATTGTGTTTTATTTTATAGATGTCCGATTGTATCTTTCATTGGCATTTACATTTAACATTATTTTAATGTTATCATAGTAAGAGATATGTCAGTTAACAGATTTAAATTTTCTGAAAAGCGATTTACTAATATAAGTCATATTTGTTTAGTATAAAGCTAGACAATCGCTATAATCGGTTATATTTAATTGAATTCGATCACATAATATTCTACAGTCTACACTTTATTCGAACCGTTTAAAAGTCCATTAATGTTGTGATTCGTTTCAATTAATATACAATTTTTAACCTATGTGAGCTATTGCATCATGTATTTCACCAAATTAGAACACGTTCTTAACGCAGCAAAATAAAAAATTGAATTCTAAAGCCCTTTACATTTTTTATATTACATTCAACGAGTCAAAGGTCGCCAAAGAGCTTAAAATTGCGCGTGGCTTTGTATGACAAGTCACGGGTCGTTATCAAAATTAGCATTTGTGTATTTTAAATAAAGCATGAGGGCAAACGAGCGTTGTTTGGAAAATAGCCCGCGGAAAAATCACGCAGCCATCGGCCACATGGCGCACCGACGAGTCCTACATAACTGATGATTTTCCAATGGCTTTTCATTAGACATACCGCGATACACGATCCCCGGCTACCTAATACTGTGCGAACATAAATGAGGTCGGTTTTCCTAGTGGTTTGTTCTATTAAACAATACTTTATAGAATATCGATGAGTGCAAAATTGTCTATAATATTATAATATACCAAAAAAAAAAAAAAAAAAAAAAAAAGAAAAAAAAAACCCAAAAAAAAAAAAAAAAGGGGGGGGGGGGGGAAAAAAAAAAAGATGGTGTATATGTCACCTAATAATTTAACAACTATACAAATTTAAAAATAAGTAAGCAAGAATCAAACGGCATGTGCGCTCTGATTAGTTGAATAAGTCACTAACCTAACCTAACCGTTTAGAATCTTACGAATACGGATATCCGTTAGTTTATAAATTTACCACGAGACGTCGGAAATTGATAAATTTGCGAAAATGTGGGCGTAAAATAATACAATTTATCTCTCGTTTAGAATCCTATGAAAGTTGTGGATTTTGTTATCTATGTTTTTGTGTCATATATACGTATAGTCGATATTTCAGTAAAAGACATGAATAAATTCTAATAATATTTAATGATGATAATGGTATAATATTCTTCATGTTCATTATCAAAGCGTTCAATCGCAAATTAAGATTTCCCGTTACAAATGGAATAATAAAAATTCGAACAGTTCGAGAAATTTAAAATACTCCGATGATATTTAAAGAATTGAATGAAGGTAACTAGATGGGCGTCTTTATTGTTGTGGAACTAATTAAAAAGTTCGGGCCATCGGTGAATAGACGAACAACCCGCGCGACACTTTGTGATCGGATCTAGGAAGATAGCACATCCAAATGGATGTGTTAAAATATATCAATTACTTTATTCTGACTAATCTTACTGATTACTTTATATCTTAAACAATATACGTATAATTCAGTATCTAAATTTACGCCTCCTAATGTTTCTTGATAGATTTTTTAATTCAAATATTTATTTATATATTAAAAGAATTTAGAATGTATTTAATAGCAATACCACAATAATTTATTTACAAAATACTAAATGACTAAAAAATAAGACTTAGACTCTGTATTCATTTAAACGTTTTGGTTTAAGCAGAGTAAGTACCCTAGAGTTTAGGATAACTCTATGAATAATTAGTGATTGCAATAAGCAAACATAAAGTACCTATCAAATCCGACAAAACAATTTAATAAGTAAAATCGATGGTTGATTCTTAGTGCAGCTGCGGGAAGTACACTGAACGAGCTCTCTGAGGCAAACTTGAACGTTGAAACATCGCACAATAACTTCCATTTGCAGTTTATCTCTTAAAACTTGGTATTTCTTGATGAAAATAACAAAATAAGGTTCCTTCAATTTATCGACGTAATCACTCAAACTTAATGCAGCAAATTATGATTGAGAAACTTTTGTATAAGAGACGTAGTAATTTAAATTGTACTGTTGTGCAGATATGTTTTAATAAAAAATATTGTAAATCTAATAAACATTAATTATTAATTAATAATTATTCTATTCTAATAAATAAATATATCATTCTAATGTATATACAATGTAACAGTAAACATTATAAAACGGAAAGAATATATAAACTCTTTCGCAACAAGCATATATTTTCAGAGGCGAGATACATAAAGTTATTTTTTTTTTTGCTGAACTTTTTTGTTGGTTTGATCAACCATGGAAGTAGTATAGTCTTAGTGGGCTTATAATCGGTTTAAGAATAAGTGATATTTTTTAAGATACCAATAACAAAATCTGTTATCTGAATTAAAAGGCCATTGTGAAACGATTCACAAAAACCTTAAAAAGGTTTAATATCCTTTGTTGCAGTCATGTAACTCTAAAACACAAATGTCAAACTAAAAAGCCCATACGAGGTGCTAAGTCGTAGAGTGAACATTGAACAAGCGTGGTTCGCTGATGCACTGCCTCCCACGAGACAAGCACTCGGAATCTTTTGATAAATATTTTATACACCTAACAAGACTGCAGCACGTATTCACTATATTTTGGATTTAAAGAACTTGAGTTAGATTTAATTTATAATTTTATGTGTAATTTGGATTTGTATCGAACGGTAAAAGAAATGAAAAATTGGAAATTGCTGATAATTTATCAAAACGAATGTTAGACTTGAGTAGTTCTCAGTTAGTTATTTTATTATTTAATTACAGTGCTTAAACGTACTTCGGCACATTTCGTACAAGTCATTTTTAATTTAAAAAAACATTGTAATTAATTATAACGTTTATCAACTACACCTCCTTATATAAAAGGATAAGGCTAATCAAAATAGTATAGTTAAAAAGGTAGTACTAATTGCAGATTATCCAATTTTCTTTTTAATTTTAATGTCTTATTACTATATAAATAAAGAAATATATCTCTATCATACTTTAATTTATTACTTTAAGTTATCAAGAAACCAGCTTTATAGCTATGTTGGAATTTTGATACACCAAAGTTAACGCTGACGGGAGGTTCGGTAGGTATTGATAAACATTATGTCTTTCAAGTATTGCTTAATCCAGGATTAGAAAATTTGTTAACTTCGTAGAAAAGAAAAGGGGCTTACAAAATTGGAAGGGTCAAGTTGAAAGCAAAATAAAAAGAAGCGTACAAATCTGGGGAATCGATTTGTGGTTTCCAACAAAATAAATTGGGTAACAACTTGATTTGCTTTATACATACATTTATAGAGATAATAAAAATATTTAATATAGAAATAATTTTTCATTGTTAAGTTAAAAAATATCCAAACTTATTGAGTAGATTGTTTTAATGCTAGAATTTCAGGAATTTAATTTGGAAACCAAGTATTTATTCAAATATAATATTAGGTAAATAGATCACAGAAACAAATACAAAAACTTAAACAAATAAATGTTGCCCTATAAAAATACAAGTGGATTCGTAGTTTCCTGCGCATCGATTTTATTAATGGCACAGAGAGCGTGGCCGCTGTAAGAAGTTTTAATATCTATTCCGATTAGATTCAGTGTCAGGAAGGAACGTAGATAGCGTCGGCGGAGTTGGAAGGAAATATTAGATGGATCGGGCTTCGAATACAAATATGGGGAGATAGGGAAATCGGATTTACCAGTAGTCCCAGACGTGTCGTGTTATCGGACTTTTATTTTTATACAACTGCATATTACGCTTTAATACAAGGTACTAGTACAATAGGCTTTTATTAGGTTTTGAAACAGACGATTCGCCAATAATTATTGTCGTTAAATGTAATAATAAGACTGAAACTTTATATTATATTTGGAAATTATTACTGACGAACTAATTCTTTTAAAATAAATTTGTTATGAACTACACTTCATTTAAGCCAGTAGAAGCTAAAAATCTTGGATTCATGTATAAATGTGTACTAAACAAATAGGTATTTCTGGTTGTTGTGTGTTTATTAGAACTTAGAAACAAAAGGTTTTTAAGAAGAAAAGAGGTAAAATGACAACTACAAAATTAAAAACACTTTCATTTGTTCGAAACAAAAATACGTCTGAAACAGGAGTATAAAGGATTAATATAACGATAAACGGCATACATCATTTTAGGATTAAAACTGTAACAAAAGTGTGTTTGGTGTGGAGATGGGAGAACGTTAGTCTACGGTAGCGACACCTCGGTGGGATTGTTCTCTCACTAATTAAATCTCGCTGGCGACGACGCGGTTTCAAACCGACCGCCTCTTAATTATTGTTCCGACTCTTAACATCTGTCTTAGCGTCACTTTCAATTTAATTCAAAAATTCTTTAGCCCCGTTAATTCTTTTGTAATGTAAATTGTTTAAACGCTATCACATTCATTTCAAATTTATTATTTTCGAAGCTTTTGTAGTTGAAGATCTACTGGGTTTGGGATAGTTAATTCATAGTTTAAATTGGATATGGTTATTATTCAAATTAAACATTTTAATATTCAATTGTTAAAGATAGCGATGTTTATATCAAAAAGCTTTTTTCTCCGGAAGTTTTAGCTTTGTTACGTTTTATATGATGTGGATATTTACTTTTTCAGTTTCTGCTGCTACTAATAAAGCTACAGTTCATACTTAAACTATAAGTTTGTTTGAATGTAATCTGTATGTGTAGTAACGCAATCTCATAGATTAGAGAAAGCTGATAAATGAACAAAAATTACTTAAATTATGCTTAAATTTTATACATTTGGGACACCAAACCCACTCAGTTATATTGTAGCTTGGGAATATAGCATACATCTGTGCAATATTTCCTTTGGCACATATTAAGGATGTACTTTATTGTTAACTATTAAGCACATTTAAAACTAATTATCAATGAATGATATTAAGTAGGCAATATTTGATCCCGTAAATAAAATTGAAACCGTCTACGGGTTTTTAATTTTCTAGCTGGTTTACAAATTGGGTCTGAGGAAAAGAAAGAAATGCGTTCATTTTCGTTCGAACGGACCGAGTTTCGAATACAAATTACAAGATCGATTTATTTGCTAATGTAAATAGAACTTTTACAATAAATGTTATTTTATACGGTAAATTAAATATTTCAATTTCAATATTTTAAAGAAATGTTAAGGAATCTAAAACGCATTGGTTTTTACTTGTGTCCGAGGCAGACATGTATTGCTACACATAGGCATGTAGGTGATCCTTCGGAATACTATATGTATACATGGCAGAGCAGTCTAGGATGTGCTTCAAGTATGTGTATATGTTTTCTCTGAGCAAGTAATAATTGTTCACTAAAAAGTAATAATTCAACGAACCGAAGTTCAACCACACGATCTTGGGGTTCAGAATCGTGCTCTTAACCACTTGCGAACACTGCTTCTATCATAATACCTGCTAGTGGCATATAAAATAGATAGCTAAACTATTTCGTTTTGATAGACATATTTCATAGGTACATCTACATTTCCCCAATTTATAAAAATGTGATGTGTTACGAAAAAGTATGTAAGTCGATTATATAAAAAAATATTCAAAAGTTTCTAAGGTTTGTTAGGTAGGCTAGGCTACCTACCAAATTTTGTTATATCATATTTGTGACAATTATTATTTTTAATTAGTTCAAAATGCAACATAACTAGATCAAAAACTTACGCAACCTTATTTCTCCGGTTGTCCAAGCACGATAAAATGAGGGTGCGTTGACGAAATGGGGAAGACTAAATCCATATTCGATCGAGATTCGCACTGAGCGGATCTGACAAGCTGCCGATCCGTTTTGCATTTATATAAATAAGTTCTACCGTCAATATACACCGTCAGTGACAGCCGACAGATACTTTAATAAGAAAAATTCGATACTTTGAGATATTTCAAATTACAAATACTTCTTATGAATTATTCTTTTGTATATTTTGTAGCAGAGCAGTGTTAACCTATTGGCTAAAGCTTAATCAATAAGTAAACACTTGCTGATAGTGGTGAGAATAGTGAGGAAATTGGCACGTCTTAAACTTAAAAATTGGCGATGTATGCTAGGTACAAAATGCTGATACCCTAATCCACTTGTATATGAAAAGAAATATGAGCAAAGACAATCTGAACCCAAGACCTATAAGGGGTTGGAGCACTAGTCTATTATTACTTAAAAGTTTTTAGTATTTTAATGGTAAGACGTAGCTCATAGACGGGACGAGGTTTCTTAGGTCTCTAAATCTTAGGATGTATAACGTTTTAGCGATTAACGTTATACATATTATAAATAGACATTTTACATAAAGGAAGGGCTAGAATAAACTAATTCCGAAAGGCAACTATTTTTAAATTACTAAATTTATATCATTCTAATAGAATTGTGGCCTGCATTATTTGTAATCCCGGAAATATAACGTACATCCATTATAAAAACATATTAATTACCATACATAAAAGTGATGGATTACAAATGGATTGACGATTATTTCATGAGATCCAATAAAGGGATTTGTTTATATTTACCAACCGCTTAAATGCGGCGTCGCTGACAGCGGGGCGGGCGGCGCAGGGCGGGAGGGCGCCCGGACCTTCATCAAGTGGTTGACTGCTATTAGGGTGTGCAATTGTTCCGCTGCGTTACATTCCACACCTCGTATAATGTTCCAGTTTCAGATTTCCTTTGCACCTTTATCACAACTGGATTCCTGGTTATTAATAGATTTACTAAATAAGCCGAGATTTTTGTCTCAATATATGTAAAATTTATATGAATTATTCATCTAACAAAGTATTTAGTAGAATGATGCGTTGCACTTAAGAATGAAATCCAGGAACTCTATGATATATACATATGCCAGCGTTAAAGGTATACTGCCACAGGGAGAATTCTTTTAAAATTTGTTTTAATTTCCTTTTTATTAATTTTTAATTATTTTAATTATTAATATGTAAATTAAAAAATTGTAAATACTGTATTTTATTATTGATTGTTATGTTTAGTTACATGAATAAATATTTATTTAATTAATATGTGAGTAACAGAACTAAAATACGGTTACATACACTATATTACAATTTTGGAAATAATATTATACTAAGTAGGTAAACATTTCAAAATTCTATTCGACTTATTGACCCACTATGATCCTATCTAAAATCTGATAAAGTCTTCATATCATTTATAACAAATAGAATTTGTTTTCTTAATAGATGACACCTAGCAAACACATTTATACACACAAACAATATTTCGGTATTCAAATTCTACGCGCTTAATTTTACATCAAAGGATGAATACAGTTTATACAGGAGGTATAATTACAAATCCCTCGAGTAGGCAATTTCCAATGTTTTTGCGCAGCGTGCGGGTACGTGCTGTAAAAATAATTCGACGTTCCGTCGGGATCGTTTGTAAAACGTCACGCGTAAAACATATTATAAAGCCAATAAAACGTGTTTACAAGGGTGAGTAGATCCGGCGCTCTTGGGCGGGCGGGCGGCGCGTTCCGCGCCGCGCGATATCCGTAAACATTTTAGCGCTGCAATAAATTTAACATTATCCTACTGGCAAGACATTCTGTTTTCTTCCATTCCGGGATTTTGTTGGTTAGCGTCTGTAATCTCGACAGACTCGGATTTTCTGCTCTTTGAATTAAGGATTATATAATACTATTATAGAATCGTTTGTATTATCGCTTTCAATATTTTTTGTACATTATAAATATAAATGATTCATAAGGTTCTCTTCGCTTATTATAAACGACAATCTTTTGTATCGACGCATCTTCATTAGACTAATACATGCATACGTCATAAATCCGGAAGCCTTAGCATATCAATGCAATATACTAACATAATACATTAATCAGTGTAAGTCTGCACTACCCTTTGCAACGTCGATCCACTTTTCTACGGATGCGAGATTAAAGGGGAGAGTAACAAAATGAGAAATGGAACGATTTCAGAACGCATTGTTGGATGGCTGGCCGTTGTCGGATTTATGACAAAGAATAGCCGGATGATTCAATCAGGCCAGTTCTTTAGTTTGTTACATTCATGTTACAGTATCCATGAGTCTTATTGTTATGAGCTTGTTGCCTCTTACTCGATTTGTTCATTTTGTAAGGATATCGGTCAAATTGTTCGGAATAAAATTCATACGAACTACGAATAAATTTATTAGTACTTTGCGGTGTTTGATGTTTTTTATCACCCACATTGGTTGAAGATTTTAAATGTTTAGTGATAGAATTTCATTCGGTATTATAAAAGACAACTTAATTTAATATTAATAAAATAGATTAAACTTAATGTGTTAATATTGACAATATAAAATTGACAAAAAATAATTAATGAAGTGTGCGTTGTGTAATCTTCGGTTTATTAAATTGTTCCTGACTGTTTAAAATACATTTATAATACAAAGATTGACATAAAAACATTTGTTTGATAGTAATGCTCCTAAAAACACATTGCAAAAACATAATTTTATTAAATCTGCGCACAATTCGAATGCAATTAGTTGTGTCATCTTTGAAAACATTCAGGTGACGATCATACAAAGGGCAAACTTTTAACAAATAGGTATTCAGTACAGGAGTGTAATTTACAATTTAAATTTCTTAAAGTTCTCGCGAAAAGGTGGAGAGAGGGGGTGACTTCCACTACATCAATCACTCGTGGACCCTGCGCCTGAACATTTCTAATTATTCGCTTCTCTTTGTAACAACCAAAATTTTGCGGATATATCCATTCCACAGATAACAGAGAACTTGGCTTTATGGTTTAAGAGATTTTATAATTATTTTTAATTAAAATATTTAGATTAAATTATTTGAATAACCAGTGCAAGAAAAGAATTTTCTAACTTTTATAACTTCATACGGCTACTTTCTAATACAATTGATATGAAGATATTGCTCCGCATATTTGCTTCAAGTGTATTTGCCTACAAATGTCTCTAGAGGAAAGAGGCTTGTCTCGAGGAGCACTTGTCTTCAAGAGGGTACTTCAAGGTGACAAGCTCTCTCTAATCCCCACAGCTTAACGGCGTCTTCATCGACACATTTCTACTTGACCTTACCATTAATAAGCTATTTGTAATACCTTTGAATTGTTACATTTTTATATTTTTTGTAATTATAGAACGATTTTTCAACACAAAGTTAGTGAGAATGTTGATTTGAAAGTGAAATAAACAATTAATTTAGTCAACTGTTTTATCTTAATATATGATAATCTCGAGATTCTAAGTTTAACGTAATGAGTAATATTTTTAACTCCGCAATGCGAAATAAACGACTATATATAAACATCAAAATACTCCTTAAAGACTTGCCACTGAGGTGGAGATTTAAAAAAAGTTTATAGTTTATTGTCGAAGTTGTACATATTTGTATTCAAACGTCGAAAAGAGCCGTTATGAATACCTACAGTGTACTAGTATTATCTGCGTGTTCGGTAATGTATTCAAATATGTATCAAGCTCCATCCGCACCACGTTGTCGTTGTTATTTTATTTCATACGCGTGACGTCACATCAGCTCCATTTTTTGCTAAACAAGATAATATTCGAATCATATTTATATTTATTTACATCCGACACTATATAGACAATACAACTATATTTTTACAACTACAAAATAACGTTATCCAGTATGTCCCACCACAGTCTCATTAATGTACAAAGAGTAAATAAAAATACACGTACTTATTACTTAAATGCGCTAGCGCACGTGCTGTGTGAAGAATTAGACGACATCCCTATCGACGCTGCCGGCGTCGAACAGATATTGATTACTTGTCTGTAAGGAATACAAATGTATCAGGAAACTGTGTTCAAGCATTCCTTTGAGTGCCATCCCTCGTACTGACAACAAACATTAAACTTCATATGATGTTTCATGTCTCCTGTCGTTGAACAGTATTACCTTACCAGTTTCTGAAGCCTATATTTAAAACGGTTTAACTGGTATGCAATTTAAATGAATCTGCAAAAATTTATATGAAACGATTCTAGGAAAAGCTCAGCCATAGCCGGAGAGCAATGAGAGCCCGCGGCAGCTAACTAACAGGTGCACGTTGGCAAAGAAAAATTAAATAACGCAAAAAGGAGAAATCGCGGCGGGTGAGGGGGTAAAGCGGGAGGTTCTTTTCTTCGAAAAGCCAGTTTCCTTTAGTGGAAACAGATAACGATCCACTGCCGACGACAGAATACGTAACTGCACTAAGCATAGATCTACATACTAGTGGCATGGCTTATCAAAGATAGCTAACACAACAGATTTTCTTTACTAGTATGAATGTCTTCAGCGACTTTGCTGCTGAATAATTTTTTCTTTGTACTGAACAATATGAATTCAAATTATAATACGTTTAAGAAGTACTTTTTATTTAAATAGACTATACATAAATTTTTATCAATAATAATAACATTACAAACAGGCTCCTGAAGTATGCCAGGCTCCTAAAGTAGTGAGAACTGTATTTCAGAAGCCTGTGACTATCACGTTACAAGTGTGTATAGCAAAATAAAGAATTAATTATAATCAAAACAAAAAAATGAACAAATTAATTAATTCAGTATAGAAATCGGGTGGATATATAAATTCGTATTAAGTAAGGCTTATTTAAATACTACATAACATTAACTTTTATAAAACCAGAGATAAGCCATAAAATTATTCAAAATGAAGACGAACATTAAAAAGTATCCCCGAAGTTATGTAGCTGAGCGGCATACTAAAGTGAATAGCATCAACGTAAGTTGCAAATTCAAGAGGTAATTATTACAAAGAGATTTTTAGTTCAATGCAGAGTTGGCATGTTCCGCGAATTTGTATGAAATGAACATAGAGGGTTATTTATACTGTGTCGCTCGGGAACGTGCACCCAGCTCGTGACTTGCATTGTAACCGACTGTAGGAACGATGCTCATCTAGCTATTAACTAATTAAAACTTATTGGCTTTGTGTGACATAAGCTAAAAACTTTTGTGTAAACAATGTATATATGTTTCAATTGTAATTTGTATGATAATTAAATATCACAAGTGCATATTACGTTCATTGAAATAAAATGTGAGCTCATTATATTTTAATTATAAAAAGTTCATACGGTTCATAGTACACAGTCACAGACACATTCTTAATCTTCAAGTTAGATTAAGAACAGGCATAGAAATAGAAAATCCAATCGTTATAAAATAAAGAAAAAATTGAAGTATGTAAGAGCGCAGTACGCTAATAGACATCATTACCATTCAAAGTCGGTAGGTATGGTTTTCCGCCCGGCCACCTTGTGAATATGCAAAGTGGACTACGTAAAATATTTGACTCCCGTGTCGTAGAAAATAGCATTGTCATGTATATTTTAATGAAGATTAATATATGATGTTCTTTCAACGATTTTGTGCTTATCTAGATTATCTATTCATATTCTCTCGGTGGAATGAAAGTTATAAATCTAAGTAGGTAATGAATAAAAACCTGTCCTTATGTGCTACGTTAAATTTAACGAGTTCATTTTAGAATGTCGCCTGATGAATCTTATTCAAATTACGACAAGGGAAATAGGGGAAATAATATTATAATATTCTTCGATAAACTGATAAAAAGCGCACCGCCAACATGTCAGAGCAAAAATAGCGAGGTAGGGCGTCCCTCGCAGTGCGGTATTGTGCCCGAAATGACACATGAAAAGCGTCGAGAGCGTAGCGCTGCTGCCTTCACAAAAGGCTTACAGATGCGCGCACCAGAAGATTTTAATGAGGCAACGACTCTGTGTGATTTTATCGTGTATGCTTTAATGAGAAATAACCAAGCGCATCCTCTTTGACTGCACTCATACGCAGATACTAAGTATAAAGATTGTCACGCCTACGTGGAGCAAACAAATTGCAAAAATAACTAACGTCTAACTCAAAAGCTTTCTATGAAGCCTTTGCACTAGGATTGCCACGAAATTAGTAATTTTCACCATTGTTCAAATACATACAACGTGGGGAAAGTTGAAGTCGGTAAAATCATTCCTGTTATTTAAAAACAATAAAATGAATTAGGGGAAGTTGGAAAGTTACAGTATCCGGATACACTGGCCAATTCTCATCAATGCAAATCACGTTGTCGACTCGTCAACCCAATTACCAAGAAGTGAATTTAAATAAAGATAAGTATCGCCCTCGAGGAGACAATGCTAATAGGAGGTGGAGGCGTGATAATAGGCTCCGACTGGGGCTGCGGCTCACCGCTGTAGGTGCTTTAATTAGATCTCTCGACTTACGCGCCCGCGAGCTTCAAAACACTTGTTCAATTAGTGATCAGACTTAAGAAATGGTATTATGGAAACGTGGAGTCGGTGAAATTGGCATTTTAGCGTTTAATTTTGTTTGTAAATGCCTCTTAATTACTCAATTTTATATTCAGTCGAGTCGTCGTTTAAGCGAAGTGTATAATAAGAATGGATACTTAATAGCTGCTGCTGTGTTAAAATTGCTTAACCTAATACAAATTTAACTTTCAACAACCAAAAGCTATGGTTTGAATTTATGACGGCCACTCAGCGCTGCAATTTCACGCATTGAAAACATTATTTGAGCGTTGGTCACGTAAAACAGCGTTAATACTTTTGTTGCTGAATAACTTTTAATTCGTTAACGAGTTTGCAAAGTTTTGTATTATTGAAATTAAATAATATTACACTGTAACTACTTAGTAATGTATTTTTCATTGTTATATTCTGCTTATGATCCCTTGATCAATTCTGAAATTTATTTCTAACCTGTTTGACCTGAATCTTCTATATCGAAAAATATATGAAATTATAGTTATATTGTGTTTTGACCGAGGTTAAAACAAGTCTAAAAGTTTGTTTCTTTTGTATATTTCTTTTTCGACAAAATAAGAAATTGAAAGGACGTTTTCGAGCGTATGGTCGACAGGAGGCTGATAAGAGGGGCGGGCAACTGTCAACATCTGCTTCCGCATTTCCGGTTAACTAACCGCGACATGACCTCATACCGGACTTTTGATACATTCATCATAAAATCCCGTCATTGAATATTGTAATACAAATTGTTACATTATGTAGCTGTTTAAAATATTGTACATTAACTAACATAAGTGACAATACCCATCGTGTCGTGATTGCAATTTAAACACTTAAAGATTCTCTAAGATGATATATAATAAATCCGGTGAAAATTATTTTTTACCAGTACTGCAAACGTCACGAATGCGAAAACATTTATTGTTTTTAAAAAGGTTTTATTCAGTAACACACTGATTATCGGTCAACTGTTTTACTACAAATTTAACTGTTTAACTACAAAAAAAGTTAGTACCAACAAAAATAATCTATCCACGAGGTTATTTTTATAGTTATTTATTTATATATATTTTTATATTACAAATATATTGTTACGTCTCACCGTATTTTACGAAAACTTTTCTAACAAATTGTTCTAGTACTAAAGCTTGTCTAAGGGTAGCTGTAAGTAAAATAACAACAAAACAAGTAGGTATTCTTCTACAATCCGTCCACTGAAAGATAATATGATACTTTATTTCTATTTTCTGTATTCACTCAGGGTTTATGTATCTCGAATAGTCACGTGCCGTCCCGCGAAGGGTGAGGCATACAAATAAGTGAAAGTCCGAAGTCCAAACACCCTACGCCATCTTTATCTACGTTTCTCTTAAAAGAATTTGATCGCATATGAGAATATTACAAGCAACATCTGTTACAAGGGACGAATAAACTTAAACATCGACACTAAAAACACGCGGACCAGATTTTATTATCGCTTATGAAATAAGTTTTCTTCGGTATATTCAATTATTCCATGCGATGCGATGCGATGGATTAAAAAGCATATTTAGCAAAGGCTGTGTAAGGGTGCTTATTACTTACTTTTTGGACTCATTCCAATACTTTTTAGTGAACGAAAAGTCAGTTGGGTTGAGTAATAAAACCTAGTATTGCTAGGGGCAACGATTACAGAGGATAGTGAGCACGGAATATTAAAAACCTTTACGTAAACTGTGACAGTTCTGATCATAGCGAGTTTATATATATTAGATTTTAATCTTTAATATACAGTAGAATGCATTTTTTTATGTTTACAAACTAATTAGTTGTATGATATGTTTTTGAATATCACTTTTGCCACATTCTATTAACGCACATTACGTTACCTCATATAAAGTATTGTTTCATCATAAAATTACGATGTTATTTGAGATAGTGGCGTAAGTAATACAATGCTTAATATGATTCCCAAAGACCTTTATCAGAATTGGAAAGAGTTGATTAATGTAATTCGTCACTAAATGTTACCTTATCAACATCGACTAATATTCTGTAGTTCTGTTTAATAAGATGATCTTTTTTGCAAACACAACATGGCGATCTGCAATGGTTAAATTATTTCAATGTCTTTCCAATTTGACTTTAAATTTTAAAGAAACACTACTACTATACTGTTTTAGATTGATATAAAAATTATATGAAATATATTATAAAATATAAAAATTTATAAAAATGTATAAAAAAAGCAATCTTTTAAATATTCTTCGTTTAGTTTAATAAACACCTCTTAGGGTCGATTCGACCAAACTTCAATTTATACACGAGTAACTATACCAAGAATAATCTATTCCATGATTTTAATCTCGAGTAAATCCATAGTCGTTTGTCCACGTAATCGATAGTATAATTGCGCTAGGAATAACAATACGCGAATAGCAAGAGAATGGGTGGAACGACAATAAAACTCGGCAAATAAATGTTGTTCTACAACGGTACAGTGTAAGAGCATACATCATGTCAACTCGATTTTGCCGTATTATAGAGTGAAAAAGTAGCTTTTAACAGGTGTCAAACGACAACAAAAAGTTTTTATTTCTTGTTTGTTTGAGCCTTTCGTCTAAAAAGGAACTTCTGTTGAGCCTAGTTGAATTTCATTCTAATATTATAGAAAATAAAAAATCTAAAAATAAATAATAAATTGTTTAAACGTTTCATTATACAATGCCAAACTATTAATTTATGTTGTTGACTTGAAATTAAAACACAGAATAATATTTGTGAAATGACAAAATCAGCTGATTGACTGACTGACGCCATTAAATTATTCTAGGAATAGCTGTTATTCCGTGAAACGGGGTATAGTAGCTATTCCGAATAAGCCCACTATTCTTAAATTTTATTGGTAAAACGTAAAATTGATTTACTCTGATTAATGAATTTATTTAAGATTAATTTACTCGGGAAGCTTAATCATCCGCGTAACTCGCTTTGTTATAGTTAGTATATATTTTAATTTTTGGACCCGGTAGATATTCGTTAGGAAAAGTGTGAAAGTTGGCGCGAATTCAAGAAAAAGTCGGAATTAGGTTACCTATTTGAAAAATACGGAAATAAATTGTAGATAGTATGTGAGTTACTAGAGTTTTTTACATTAATAATCCCGACTCCTCAAAAATACTAACATTATACGACTCATTATACTAATAAGAATGTTTTTTTTAAACAATCTTCTTCTCGACGTTGTTCGTAACTCCAAATAACATGAACATTAAACAATCTCGAAAATCATTTGTCCACTTATAAATCGGACAAATGAGGTACAGTTTAATATATACAGAAAAATCTGGACTAAGCGCGTTAGAAATTATAACGAGGTGGACACAATCAATTTGCCGAGACGTAGGGTTGTCAATTTGCGGCGAGTCCCGCGACGCTCCGTTGATGACTTCCGAGTGACCGCTCTTGATTTGCATAAGGCTTTAATATTATGAGATTATTCCTGAGTTAGGGGCCTCGGCGCAACCGATTCGTTATTACTGTTATTAGTTTGGGAATATTTAGTCAGCCCTGTCCTTTCCGCAACAATTTGTAATACCCTCATAGTGGGATTAGTTTCCGTGTTCTAACAGATGGAATTGATAAATGAAATATTAAGTCGAAGTGTTTAGATTATTATAAACACTACATTAAATTCCTAATGCATAATCAAAGGATTCACGGTACACGTATGAGACTTAACATTTAAAATTATTGTAATTATTTAAATATTTAATTGATTCGTTACTTAATCAATAAATAAATTATTATTATTAGATGATGGATATTTTAAACAAATGAAAACTGATATTAAACTGATCTATAATTTCTTTGTCGTGAATTCTATGTAAAATTAAAAATTTTACTATAACCGAACATATATCGTAGTTTAATTATACAAATGATTATGATGGAATCCCTCAAGCTAAGAGCAACGTCTTCGTGCCGCCACAAGTGACAAAGGGATTACCCCTGCACGGGGTTTGCGGTCGTTTAATTAACCCTTAAGTACCTTTGCACCCACTTTAATAGTCAGTGTGGTATTGGATCATTGCTAACGACTTACGTCTATTAAATAAACATTATTAGATGGTAGTTCATTTGTATTAATCTGATGTAATGATTCCGGGTTCATATATCATATTTTTACATTAAAAATAAACTGATATCAATAAACTTTATAAACTTTTTTTCTTAAATGTACGGCAACGAAGTAATAATTTCAGTATCAAGTGTACGAAACATAAAATAATGTTAAGGGACAAATATTAATTAATTTCTCCATTCGTCAGGAAAGCGTAGGCACGGTTAATAGGGTGCGTTATGGATGGTAATGCGCGATTTACATCCGTTGAGAGTGAGCAGTCGGGTAGAAAATGGAGCATCGTGCTTAGGCTAATACGATCAGGTGAGCAAACACGTAACAGAGCTTTCATCTTCAGTCGGCTATGTCTTAGTGCTTGCTTACACATTAGAAATGCTAACTTGCAATGCTCACTTCCACGTCGGAAACACACCGATCGTCTCCTATCGATATTTTCTTCAGTTAATTAACGCGAATGTCGACTGTACGTAATTGCATAACAAGGCGTACTGAAATAGCGTGAATAGATCTATAGCGTTAAGTGGTGGACAAAATAAAAGTACTGGTGCCAGTTGTACGAGACTGTGATACGTAAACAAGAGGGAACTATCGCCACCGAGCAAGTTTATTTACCAAACAGTGTGGTGCGGTGTCTGTATGCGGAGTTCGTGCCGGGCCAACTTCGTGTCGTCGACTTGTCGCGACTCCCTTCCTCCCTCCGCTCAACAAATGACAAATGTTTACTCAGCATCCCGGACAAATTTCTCATAACCTCTTTGCACTTCTGACACATATTTTATTAACATAACACCACTCGATACTGTATTGATACTCAAATAAAAAATACAATTTTGCAATTCTAAGACGCATTTAAAATGGGAAGAGCAGAACAGCGGCCATCTATCTCCAAGCTTGATAAACGACGACATTATTCGTTATCGCCTACTCAATTTGTTTAAAAGCATTCTACTTTGATAATTTGAGAATTACAAATCGTATCTTTTGACAGAAAGTGTCGTCATGAATGAAAAGCTTAGTTCGCTATTCGAATAGGTGCAGACAAATTGGCAAGGTTCACGAATAACAGTGATGTGTTACATAACATACTTTAATATTAACGTCGTATGATAAAAGTAGTACAACTTTTAGTAAAACTTTTCGCAATATGGTTCTATATCTAACAGTTAAGTAGAATTTAAAAACGCAAAACTAAGTTTGGATGACGAATATATCTTCCATTACCATGATTCTTATAATATATACAACGTATAATAATAACAATTTATAAAATCCTTCGAGCGGTTATGATGTTTCTAAATCTTTATTGGTAATTAGATAAAAATATTTTTCATAAACGACTGAAAAAGTATAGTAATTAAACTCGACAAATGAATAATATTTATCCACAATTACGAAGATAATTAGTGGAACAATTCGTTAATAACTTTAACACATACAATAATCATCCATACTCTATATTCTATATATTAATTTATTATAATTATTTCAGTGGTGGAGGAGCCAGAGTTCACAGAAGTCATACAAAACGTAACGGTTCCTGCGGGTCGCAGCGTGCGGCTCGCTTGCTCCGTCAAAAACCTCGGCTCCTATAAGGTATATTACAACTAGCAGGTTTGTATGAAAAAATGAGATTGTATGTTATCTCATCTAGTCATATTCTTCAACTACTGTAAAGAACTACGATTTCATAAATAAATAAGGCTTTAAGTTTAAAGCTAAAATCGATAAAAAATATTCAACTTGATTTATACACATAAATATAAATCGATTTCTTGTATATCTCCTAAAACTTTCTACTAATATACAATGTTTTAGCGATAAAAGCTTTTAGAGAGACAGATGTAACCTTTGAGAAATACAAGAGTCTTATCATTTGATTTAGACCGCCCCGTCAAAGTATTAAGTGCGTAGAGCGGTGGGTTGTTATTTAGAGTAAGCCACGCTTATAAAACCTTTAATATGAATTATTTTACTATATTTTAGTAAAACAATTCTAAACTATTACAAAGCAATTTACCCATTTTACTATGGTTTTATTAATAGGCGCTTAGTTAATGCAGCGCGTTCACTGTCTCACGAAAACAATATTTTTTCGAAACCTCATATCACTATTTGCAAAAAAATTCATAAATGGACAGACACATGAGTCACAGCCGTAATAATTTGGTTAGTTATTTACATCCTTAAACGAAGAAAGATAAGGTCCTGGCAAGGAATGCTCTTGCTTCTCACTGTTGTAGGTTTTATAATTGTTTCTTTAAATCAAACACAGTATTTCTAGATAAACCTCATAATACAATTTATTGCGCGATTGGCGCTAAGGTTAATCGTTTATCATCAAATAAAGTAAGTAGCTTTTGGTTAGTATAAGAGCACAACCGCTATAAACAATGAAAGCCAAGATAGTATTCTTACTCTTGAAATAAAGGCTTAAAGGAGCCATCACGGTTGCCCTGTATTGACAACAAGAAGCGGATTTTCTCGAAAGCTTCGCCTGTGCCATTAGTTTTCCGCATCGGTTAAAAAGATTTTCGTTCGTCTTTTTTACAAAGAATTATTAACTCGCACGAAATATTACGCTAGACAATTTTCTTATTGCCGTTTACTCAAGCGTTTTATTAAAATGTTTGTCTCCATTCTTATAATGTAACGTTTCTGTGAATTACGTAACAGATCTCCGCGATTGTCTGCGTAGAATTAGAATAAAGAGCATCCGCCTAAACAAGTATAATAGGCTTTTTTTGCATTTACTCTTAATGTGTAAGATAAATCAAATTTATAATATTAGTTTGGGTTATGTTAACATAGATGGCACTTCATTTTTTTATGGTAAAATTAAATTATAAATATATAATTTTAATCACAATTTAGTACTTAGTTCTAGTCTTTTCTTATCTAGATGGAAAATAATTAATAATAATTAAGCCTCATTTATTCCTTGAAACATTCTTCCAAATTTACAAACATACACACACTTAAAATTTTATACAAAAATAATTATATTTTTTTTTCAAGGACGTCTTATAGAGTATAAGCCTCCACCAAGTGAAAAATACGATATATAAATTAATACCTATATTTCTGCATACATTAAGTTTAAATTATTCTTAACCTACATACTATGTAGGTTAAGAATAATAAAAAGGTAATAATTAAAAAGGACTAAAAGAAAACTAAAAGAAATGCCTTATAACTTTTGTAACCTGTTTTTTTTATTTTTGTTGTGTATGTTTGTGAATAAGGTAATAAAGCATAAATAAATAAAGAACTTTCAAAGGTTTAGTCAATGTGGCAGTATATGTACCTTTAATGTTTATTCATGGAGCGAAGAATTTTTTTTCACATGTAAGTGATATGCATATTTTTTTTTAAATTATAATAATCTTCTTTAAACCTAAGAAAGCACCAGCTCTGGGGTTACCATTACTATCTACCCGGCGCCAACCCAACTCTTTCATTAGCGCCTGTGCACTTAAACCCCTCAGCCCAGAAGTCTCTACTCTAAAGGGAACAAAACAACAATAACATTTATTGTTGAAACTAGGGATGCATCGACACGCTTTTTTGCCTATACGATACCGATGCCGATACACTTATAGGAATATCGTCGATACCGATACCGATACCGATACCAACGCTTATTGAATTAAAATTAAATTAAGGTAAAATATATCGTTTAATAACTTTAATAAACTTTAACTTAAATTTAATAAAAGTTAAGTTAAAGTTTAAAATTTTTATTAAAAAATATATATAAAAAAATAGTCACAAACTTTGAATTATTTTAAAGGTTTTGTTACTAAAATTAAGAATTAAGAGTAATAATTTAATTAAAATAAAATAAATAACTGTTAAGGGTTGGGTTATACCTGGAATTTGTATATACAGGATTGGGGACCCTTGATTGGAACACTCAATGATTTTAGTTTAGGATAAGCGTAAATATTTAAAAAATTTTTTTAACTTTTTAATTATTGAAATTATAAACAATCATTATTAACATATTTAAAATTTCTATTTTATTGTTATATATGTTATTTTTCTATGTAAGTATTGAATTTTAAAAATCGATCTTATTTTCTCATTTGTTATTTTTAAAGTTGAACCTAATGAATGATTATTTTATTTGTTAATTTTATAGTTGAACCTAATTTAAGATTACTTCAAATTACATACATTACATTAACTTCATTTTAATTAATTATGTCGAAAATTTAAATTATTAAATAGTACCAAAACCGAATCAACACCCCACTATCATTTTTTTACCTAAGTGTATATAATAATAGGAGAAAGAGCCCATGTAAAAAGACAGATTATGAAAAAGGGGAAGGAAAATGGGAGGTTAAAATGCTGTTAAGTGAGGGCTGCATTTTAGCCAGCTTCCACAAAAACAAATATTATTTAGATTTATAAGTTAGTATATGAATATTTTAAAAGGAGAAGGTTGAATAAACAATTATATTTAATTTCAAAAAAAAATATTATTTAATATTAAGTTAGTAATAATATTTTGGAAGGGAAGAGCGAAGCCGAGTTAATAAACAATTATATTTAATATTCCACAAAAACAAAATTATTTAGATTTATGATTATATATAAATTTGTGAAGGAGCGAAAATTAATAAAAATTATATTTAATTTCAATAAAAAATATTATTTAATAGGTTAGGTTATATAAATATTAATATACTAACCATATAATATTAATAATTTAAAATAAATTATAAATATACAATAACCCCACTTCAGTTTTTTATATGTATATAAATAATAGGGGAGGAAGAGAGCCCCACCTGTAAAAAGCACAGATATAGTATGAGGGGAGAGGGACAAAGTGAGTGAATAAAATGCTGGGGAAAGGGTGGAGGGTGATTTAGGCCGATGTCCAAAAAAAAATATTATTTAGATTGTTAGTTAGATTAGTATATAATGGAGGACAGGAGCGAGGGAATAACAATTACTATTTAGATCAGCTTCCACAAAACAAATATTATTTAGATTTGGTTAGAGTTAATATATATTTGTGGAAGAAGACGGTTGAATAAACAATTATATTTAATGGTTCAAAAAAAATATTATTTGTTAAGTTATAATAATAAGGGGCTTGAATAAACAATTACTATTTAATATCCACATAAACAAATATTATTTAATATTAGGTTATATAAATATTAATATACTAACCTATATAATATGTTTTAAAACTTTCCGAAAATTATTAAATTATTCAAATATACCAAAACCGATCAGACCCATACGTCTGTTCTTCCCTATTATATAATAGGGGAGGAAACCCACCCAAAAGATTAGGGAACAGGTGAAAGTGGCTGGAAAACAAATATTATTTAGATTGGTTAGTTAGAGTTAGTATATGAATATTTGTGGAAGGAAGGAGGGTTGAATAAAAATTACTATTTAGATATTCAAAAAAATATATTTGTTGGTTGGTTAGATGTATATGATATGTCCCGAGGCGACCAGGACGCCGAGAAGCCGAGGCTTGAATAAACAATTACTATTTAGATGACTGTCCACAAAAACAAATATTATTTAGATTGGTTAGGTTAGGTTAATATGATATTTTAAACAGGAGAAAGTTGAATAAACAATTACTATTTAATGTTCCACAAATAAATATTATTTAGATTGTTAGTTATATAAATATTAATATATACTATATTAATATTTTTTAAATAACTGTTCCTGAAACTCAAAATCGAAAACAAAATCATTTAAAATCGGATAAAATCGAATACTAAATAATATTTTTGAATAATTATTTTCACTCTTTTCTATTATTTTTATATAATCATTTATATATGTTTCTGACAATAAATTTTTTATTTTTGAATTTATTTTATAATTTTTAAAATATATACTTTATATTTATAAATGATTTTGTATTTTAAATAATAAATAATTTATAAAAATAAAAAATTTAAAATAACTTACATATATTATAAAAAGGGGCCCCCTATAATTAAAATGAACAATGATAACATTGTTGTTATTCTGTATTTTATTAAATTTGGTATCGAAAAAATACTACTCGCGATAGCAGTAAGCCAACTAAATGATCTTCAAATCTACGTTCAATAAAGTCTCAATGATCTCCCGCAAGCCATAATATCTAATAACTATGCGCTGGTAAAGATAGTTGACTCGAGTAAAAATTTTGGTCTACTAATCCATCCCACAAGAGTTTTTCGTACTAACTACTAACTGACGTGAGACTGATCGTAAATTATCGTGATTCATGTGCACTTTTTATTTTTCATGTAGACTTTTTTTAGTTTATATGTTATATGTATTTTTGCCCTCCTTTTCATTTCATTATGTTCCATTTTTTATATTGTAATGCAACAAAGTGTTAATAAATATATAGTGTTTAGCGAAATGAAATACATATATACATAAATAATAATGCTTTGTCCCCAAGCGAATGATAGAGACAACAAACTGAATAAAACGCGGGGATTTCTCGGGCAACAATAGTCCTTGGCTCGTTTGCAACAAACTAGATCATACAAAATGCGCATGAAATTTGAAAAGTATCGGTGAATCGGCAATGAAAATATCGCCGATGCCGATATATCGGCAAACCCAAAGTATCGCCGATATATCGGTATCGGCATCGGTATCGGATGCATCCCTAGTTGAAACATATCTGCAATTAGTCTAGGAAAATACTTGAAATGAAATTTACGTTTTAGAATACAGACCCAATATTTATATAATATGCAAGCTTAAATCCATATGGTACATCACTACTCTTCCTATTACATCGCTAATTCCCACAATTACTACTATACTTACGGTGTGATTTATTTAATAAAGACGCATAGAATAATCTGCGTACGAAATTGTAATTAAATTTTGGACGCAGGGTGTGTGCACGTAGCTTCATTGGCATGAAATGTCAGATAGTCACGAGCACGTATGTGGGTTTGCAATAACATGCCACAACGAGTCGCAGCTATGTTACACTCGCGTATGCCGACGTCTGTTCAAATTCTGGCATATTTCTCGTGCCGGTTGCTGTTGAAATTATTTGTTTAGAAAAAGTTAACTGATTTAGGTATTTTAATAAAGGTATAATAGAGTTGTATGGTATTTATATTTGTTATAATTATTTAAAAATTACGTTAAAAACGCAACGTGTGCGGAATGCACACGATTTAATATAATTTTTTGATTGTTAATTACATAAAACTTTTTTAAAATAAGATTATTGACTATCTGTTTATGTATAGTTAGCATATTAAGCAATAGTATTTAGATAAATTATAATTGTACATTTAATTAATAAGAATAGCTAGCCGTAGTAGGTATTGTACCTCTGGCATAGATTTTCTCTGTAATGTTAAAATAAATGCTTTAGTAAAATTAGTTTTATAAATAAAACTGTTTCGATAAATTATGGATGTGATGTCCATTAACGTTTATAACTTCATAGTTAAACCAAAGTACCTAACATCAATTCGAAAATATCTTATTGGTTGAAGATCGCAAAGTTGGAGGACCCTCATCACAAATCCGTAGCCGTAGAGATCTCTAAGTGGGCTTTTAGTAAAAGTAAGCTAAGCCGTCTCGTGCAAGATGTTCACTTATTTCTTGTGTGTGCCATTGCATTACTTAGTGAGCCTTCGTTTGCTATATTCGTTTTATCTTTGTGTCTCTACACTTAATAAGGTTGTCTATGAAATACCGAAGACAATGTACGCAGAGCGATTCTTCTACGGCTGTAACTTTAGTCTATATGGACCTACTTTTTAAAGTTGAAAACGTATGTTTAAGTATAAAAGACTTCAGCTGATTAGTCCTAAATAAATTATAAGATTGATAGATAAAACTCCTGAACTTACAAGTTGAGTTAAGACAGATGTAATAAAGATAATAGCGTAAGAGCCTCCTTAAACGTTTCATAATTAAATCTGTCGTAATATTATTAACACGTCTACGAATCAACGCCTCCAGCGATGGGGTCCGTCGTTAAGAAATTCCGTGCCTCTGTAGAATGGCTAAAGTTTGCAACGAGTCCATTATAAATCAAAGGACGCCTGGCAGGCATGTCCTGAGGGCCGCGAGCGTCTTAAACCACACAAGTTTAACTTTACCCCACAAATTAAGATAAAAAGAAAGAAGGGTTCAAATTAAAGGTGCTTAAAAGATAACAAGTTAATGAACGTCATTTCCTTAGCCGAGCTTTTATGGTTTTTCAAAAGTTTTCTTTTGATATTGTTAGCAAAGTTTGGCTTTACCAAAAGACTTTGCACGTAGTAACAACTTAGTTAACTGTTTTAAACCAAGATTTATATTTTTTAGTGGTTTAGTCATTTACCTACCTCTGTTCAAGCTAAGTGACTAAATCACTGAGCTAACATTGTTGCGATTCTCAACCCTTAGATCGTGCGTTCGAAACCTACCTGTGTACCAATTTGATTATTTTTTATGTGCCTATGCTTTGCATTGTAATTACTACTGAGAGTTACAGAGTACCGGCAAAAATAGGTTGTAGCGCCACAGGATTGTCATAATTCATTTTTACACTTAGGTATTTTAAATCTTTTAATTTAAATTAAATTTCATAACTTAATTTGATTTGATTTTTAGCGCTGCATCGAATAAAATGGAAATATGTTTGGAATTTCCTGCAACATTTGTTAAATGACGGCTCGTTACAACCCTAACTCGTTTAGGATCCAGACGGATGAAATTAGTTCGCGGCCACCGACATTTGAAATATCATATTTGCATCTGCCGACTTCATTAAACACTTTGCTCATTTAATGCAAATGCAATATTTAATTATAATAAAAGAATAGAGATTCCATTAAAAGCGTGCCAATCATAATGTTACAATAATAATGTGTTTAGTCCCGGAAAATTCAAAACGGGGCAGACAAATGTTATGTATGTTCCGTTAATGGTTTTCGTAGGTCGGTTGGGCATTCTGTGTTCGGTCTGTGTGTTTTACAATCGTAAAATCCAAACAATGACTTCCTTGGTTATAAACGTACTTTTTTATTTGCAAAATTGACAATAACATGGACAATATTAATGGTAAGTAGAAATATATAAATTTGGTCTAATTTGATCAAATAATAAACATTTAAATGAGGAAAACTATTCTCACTATTATTTTCTTCAATAAATATAATTAATTGTAATTGTACTTAAAAAAATGTCTTGTCCGTAGCTTATTATTTTTACTCAAATACAAAAACGAATTTTAATTGTACGCACATGTTGTCTTTCATATGCCTAGACTAAGCATTTATCTTTTATTATATTAATAATCAGTTTTGGCAGATCGATTTAATAATTACAAACAAGATTTAAATGTTATATTAAAATTCCAGTTTTTTGAGAAAAAAGTTTGTATAATAGCAATTTATTGTTTGTATTACTAATTCATCTGTTTTTGCGTTTTGTATGCAGACGCAGAGATAACTTGGCTTAGTTGTATGAGACAGCACAAGAGATTATTCGCAGACAATTTACAAGACAAACATAATTTACAAAACTTATGTCTTAGTAGAATCTAATGTCCTTCAACACTTAGATGGGGCAAAGGCGTCCACAGCAAATATCCATCGCGTTCTGTCATGAGCCTCGTATTTAAACTCGCTCCAAGTCTTTCCGGCTCTTTTTGCGTCTTCTGCAACTGTACAGCGCCAGATTTGCTTGGGACGGCCACGCTTCCACTTTCCTTGCGGATTCCAATGAAGCGCCTGCTTGGGGATATCCCCAATTGGAATTATATAAATGACTGACTGTTAGAGATCTTCTAGTAGATATCAAGAATATGGCGAAGAGAACGGTTGACAAAGACTTGGAGCCGGTGCGAGATGTCGTTGGTGACCTTCCACGTTTCACACCCACAGACAATCACAGATTTGACTTTTGATCTGAATATTTTAAACTTAAGTAGAAACGTCAATATCTATGACTGCCATACAGGCCGAAATTGTGCGAAGGTTCCTCGGGTCTTGGCAATGCGTGAAGTGCGTCTTCTTCTGTACCACCAGTTGCAGACACGACCCTTCCCAGGTAAACAAATGTGTGAACGCTTTCCACATCTTTTACACCCATCCGCAATAACTATATATATAATAACCACCCATAAACAACAAATGTTATGGTAGCGCTGAATTTTTTAACTAAAAAAATAGTTTTTTCGTTAGGCAAACTTAGACAAAGATCCTCTAGTACCTTCTATCTCGTTTCACCTTATCAGTTTTATAAATATTTGAAAGTACCAATAAAATTACATATTCATAGATTACACAATCATGAATTTTATAATAAGGCATAGATTTTACAAAACGGTGAGAAAATACTTAAACATTTGCAATTTCATTATATTGTAGAAATTTTATTATCAAAATTCCGAATTAAGTTGGAACGTTAGGAATTATTTGGTAGCGACCCGCGCATTAAACTCCCAAGTTCAACACTCAAAGCTTATCTCTTAACCGCTTGTAAAATGTTGATTTCTCTTTAATTTTATCTAAACGTTCTATCAATGAATATAACTTCGAAAACAGTTGAAAGCATTGGCTGATCAAACATTTGATCAGCCTTTGAGTCGTCGAAAAAGAACTTTTTAGTTCAACTGGGTTCAACTCAAGTATTTTTTTAAATATCACTGTTCCCTATCGTTATAATATAAAAATTTTGAGAGAGAAGCAGGAACGTCTTGCAAAGTTACAAACACATTTATTAATAGGCCGCATGCATACATTTACGTATTTGTTAATCTAGAATCTGGCGTGGACAGATATCCCCTAAACCTGGGCATGCATAAACTAATGTATTCAAAATATTGACATTGCGATAAGTCTATGCAGCCGGTAGACTGAGATTCCTAATTGAATTTGCGAGTAGACGGACACCGCTGTGATTAGATTAGACGCCGGCCGCAATTACGCAGATCAGCATCCGATTCTGTAAGTGGCTATTATTTATACCATACATTTTAAAGTAATATGTATGTATAATATGTACAAATTAGTGAATAAAAAATACTACATTAATTATTTTAAAGAAGTATTATCGCACAAGACCTTTAGGGCGATTCTGTAACTTAGCAAACGGAACTCAACTCAAAACTTCACCGAGATATGCTATAGGCCAATAATACCTAATGGTGAAGTGAGTTCGCAATTCATATACAGAATAAGGATATCCAATGGTTGCTCGGGTCACTCGTTTCTTTAATCCGAAGATCTTTATTTTTTCATAAAAAACATGTTAAGCATCATTAAAGTAATAAAAAAAAAATTATTGTCTTTTATTGACATAACTTTTACACATAGAAAACACTTTTTTACCGGATTGAAGTTATGTAATATTATAAATTTACAATTATTTTGTCACCGTGACTACGCTACGTACGCACGCTGTAAAGCACGCGAAACGTCGGTTAAATTTAAAATTATTAATGATATTTATTTATATAAAATGTAAAATAATTGTAAAAAAAATATTTTTAACAATCGTATCTTATAGTATTTAATAATCAACTATACCCATAGCCACTTGCAATACAGAATATGATTGTCAGATGCCATTACCAACTGGGAACACCTTCGCTAACCATCTAAACCCACTATACAAATCGAAACGCCCTATAATATTCTGATTAAAGTCAACGCTAATAATCTATATAAATACCAGCAGAACCTCAACCTAACATTGAACCGGATACATAGATGGGGTATCCTAAACAAACTGAAGTTTGCGCCACACAAGACCAAAGCCATGGTGGTGACGCGCAAACTGAAGTATGATACCCCACGGCTAAATATGAATAATGTACCGATACAGATGGATAACCACATTCGAATTCTCGGAGTTGATGTGGATGCTAGACTCACGTTTAACAGACATGTGGAGAGGGTATGCCGGAAGGCCATCCAGATATATAAGCAGCTGGCCAAAGCCGCGAAGATCGAATGGGGACTAAACCAGCAAGTTATCGCGACCGCGTACACTGCCGTTATTGAACCAATCGTAATGTATGCGGCCGCGGTGTGGGCTCCCGCGACAAATAAAATCTGTGTACGCAGAAAACTAAATCATCTTCAAAGGGGCTTTGCCCAAAAAGTAGCAAAAACTTATAGGACGACATCATTACACGCAGCAACCCTACTGGCCGGGATACTTCCACTAGACCTCCGTATTCAAGAAGCCGCTGCCTTATACGAGATAAGAAGGGGGTCAGCACGGAAATACTGGAGGGCGAAGAATTAGAGAGGAGAGTGAAATACGTAGATCTCCCACACCCGGCGAAACAAACAAAACTGGACTACAAGATGCTCACCAATCCGGAAGAAATCGAAGGACACGGCGGCACACAAATCTATACGGACGGCAGCAAAACAAGTATAGGAGTGGGTGCCGCTTGGACGGAATGGAAAGATGGAATGGAAATAAATAGCAAGATGATTAAGATGGCGCCCCACTGCACAGTTTTTCAAGCTGAATTGACGGCACTACGAAACGCGACTAGCCACATAAATAACAATAAGCGTGACGCTAAAATATACAGTGATTCTAGGTCAGCATTAGATGCTATTGTGAGTGGACGATCTCTCGATCCCCAGGTAGCCGAGATCCGCCGGAGCCTGGAAGAGTGCCGCAAAAGAGGAACTCATATAAGCCTCTTCTGGGTAAAGGCGCACGTTGGTACGCCAGGGAACGAGAGGGCGGACACGTTAGCAAAAGAAGCGGCGGAAAGACTAAGGTCAAAACCTGAATACGCCGCATACCCCCTGTCATATGTAAAACATCAGATAAGGCAAAAGACTCTAGATGTATGGAATGAACGCTACCTGGGGGGTGAAACAGCTGGAACTACAAAATTATTTATCGCAAATGTTAGAACTGCGTACAAATTAATAAAAGAGAAGCGTTTCACACCCCAGATGGCGCAAATTCTTACAGGGCACGGAGCCTTTGCACATTACCTTCATAGGTTTAAAATTAGGACAAGCCCAGCATGTGACTGCGGCGATGAAGAACAAACAGTAGAACATGTGCTCCTACATTGCCCTATATTTGCATCGTCCAGGCACGACCTGGAGCAACAAATGCAGATGACTGTAGACCGTAACGGCCTACAGGACATGTTAATAAAGCACAGATCGTGCCTGGAACGGTTCTGCGAAAAAATTGTGGAATATGTAAAGGCGGCAAACAAAACCCCAAGAACGGGTCTCGCGAGGAATTGCGTCCCGGCTCGCCCATGAATATTGTTAACAAAAATATTACAGATGTAGCCGGGGCGTCTTTCGCGAGACGTGTGATGTGCAAAGGTCCCTGGACACAATGGCAGGGGAGTAGAAAAGTGATATATTATATAAAAAAAAAAAAAAAAAAAAAAACTATATAAATAAAAATGTGTTGCTAAGCGCAAAACTCGAAAACGGCTGGATCAATTCTAGTTTTTTTTTTGTATTTATTGCTTGAACTTTGAGGAAGGTTTTTATGGAGAGAAAATTTTCACAAGTTTCATATGTTGGTATGTAGCTACTAAAAAGATAGACTAAGTAAAAAATCAAATGATTTTTTAACTTATTTAAATAATAAGGCGAAATGAAGTTCGTGACGTAACTAGTATTAATTTACCGATTTATTAAAATTATATAAATAACTTAATGCATATTATTTAAAGATATTTAAATGTATAAGAAATTAAGACTGTTATTTGAAAGAGATTTGTCCCGCTTTCAATTAGAGCGTGGGCCTTCCGTAACAACCAACGCGTATTAATAAAATTGTATCGCAGAGAATCGGACCAAGGATCTCCAGGTTCGCTTTAACCACTAAGCGAAGTCCATAGACTGTTACTGTCCTAAATTAACTTTTGCTAAATTGGTAAGCCTCGTTTAATAACCGGGAAGCTCAGGTCGTCGTCATTAGAAGGGTACTGTCCCATTGCATAATAAAATGGGTAAAGTTTCCTCAAGTCCATTATAAATTAGACAGAGGCTCAGCCGTATCATTTTAGATAGGTAAGATGTGACCCGGCACGAGTTGGATACCGCAATCTTGATAAAAATAACTATCCATGATTTAAAGTTGAGCTAGACTGGATTACAGATAAAGCTTGTACCAACTTTTAGAACTTAAGCCGCGGTTACACTTTATTTCTCATCACTATTTGAATTTAGAAAATGAAAACTTTATTTTTTTTAATTGTTCGAATTTTAACATTATTTTGAGTTTGAAAAGTGAGTTAAACTGGGCTCGTAATATACAGTTGTTTTATCAGGTGTGAAAGTTGCCACAACATACAATACATATAAATAAAATAGCAATCTCAATCGCGACTTTACCAGGCTTTACTCGGACAAAAAAACAGAAAATTAACAAAATTTACTTGTTATCAATCAATAGTCAAGTATCAAAATGAAATTTCCTAACAAACATCGTAAATTACCTTAATAACCTTAACTTACATAATCAATAGAAAATTAACCTTGTCGATAGCCATTTACTAAAGCGCTCATTACACGTCGTGACACCGAACAATTTCATTTAATATCTACAGAATAGATAAAATTTGTGAGTCTAAGCCAAAAAAAAATTTGGTTAGTTTGAATCCCAATAACTTCATTGCAATGCATTTTATGCGGTTAATGCTGTGGAAATTGGCGCGAAGGGGTATGGCAACACTATGCAATTACGCAGATGTCGCGTGAACACTAGCACGGTTTAATGCGTCGCTCTGGGATTCATTTGTGCAATGAATATACCGGTCAACATACACTTTCGCTACAAAAATACTTCGTATTTAAAAAAGAGTTTCTCTCACAGAGGTATTGGAAATAACGCGGTATAAATGAAAATTAAGCAAATAATTATATAATTTGCAAAATAGCATGTTCGGTTTTACATAATATTGCCTGACCTAAGCTGCACATAATAATAATTAAAATAAATAACATATTTAAATAAAAAGTTTTGCCATTGTGTGTACCTTTAATGCTGGCAGTAATTCCTCGCTAAATTACATTGTATCACTCTATACCTATTTCATTGTGACATAAGCCTGTTCCAACTTTTTTTCCTGTTTCCCAACTCTGATAATCCTATGTTATGTACATGTTATATTAGTGATCTAATATAGATAGAGAGTAATGTGATTTTATTGACACTACCATCTCAGTAGGCGTCAGTGTTAATTAAAAATGTTTCCAATAGGAAATCGAAGCAGCGAGATTTGACAATTGGACATAAATCATACTTTATCGGATTAAAATTATTTACCTACTACAGTTTTAGAATTAATTATTTAAAACTATAAATGTGTCGTTATCTTAAGTGTAACATGGTCATGTTTTATAATATTCAATTCAACATGAATTCATTTGGTAAATAAACGCTTCGATAATATTAAGAATCTAAATAATATACATCCTTTGCGGTGGCAAAAACGGAAATTAAATTATAATTCTTAAAACTGGTACCGATATCTTTAATAATAAGACAATAATTATTTTCAAATGAAATATTCAGAAGTTATAAGCGATATTTTTTAATTTCCGCTCCGTCACTCGGTTTTGAAAAATATAAATGATCGAAACTTACTGAAACGTCGTCAAGTAGGTACTTTGAGATTTCGATTAAATATGTTTATTTTTGTTGTATAGTATTCATTTAATTTATTTAAATTTTTGGGTATTTTAAGATTTGATGTAGCATTAGGACTTATCCATACACTTATATAACACGTCCAAAATATTTAGTGTAATTTTTTGACTAAATGCAAACTCTTTGGAATAAACATAGTAACTAGTGAGACCCACTTTCCGCTTGAGAAGCGTTTTGGCTCATCTGTAACAGGTTTTAATAAAATAAATCAAGAATAACAATCATCACATAAAAAATCAGGAATATCATTACACTATCAATTTTTATTCGCAGGTGGCGTGGATGCACTTTGAACAGTCCGCTATACTGACTGTGCATAATCACGTTATTACGAGGAACCCACGGGTGAGCGTGACTCACGACAAACACAGGACGTGGTTCCTTCACATTTCCGACGTGCGGGAGGAGGATCGCGGTCGCTACATGTGTCAAATTAATACAGTCACAGCCAAAACACAGTTTGGATATTTACATGTTGTTGGTAAGGTTTAATTTAGTGAGGAGTGAGAGGGCCTTTAGAGGCCACCCCAAGATCTAGAAAACCTTTTAGATCTGGGGTCTCAGATTTCTGTATCTGTTTCGTGGCCGTTTGTTTTTTTCTCTAACACAATGCTTATGGGGGTAGTATACTTCGATTTCAGAGTATACCTGGAGAGGATAAGAGGATAGCATTTACAGTCATTTTTGTAAATATTAATTGTATTATATTGCTTTTAGTCTAAGTTTGGCCATTGGGCTGTAAATAAATAAATAAATAAATAAACCAACAATCACAGAATGAAAAGCAATCTGAGCCTGAGTTTTTGGGCCTAAGGTATGCAAGACTTCCTCACGGTGCTTTCCTTCTCCGTACGAGTGAGTGCTTATACAGACAGCCTTCGAACCTACGACCTCAGGCATGAGAGTCGCATGCTGAAAACACTAGGCCAAGACTGCTGTTTTTGTTAAAATAAGAAAGGCGTTATAAATATAAAAGAAAGTATAATCAATCTATTAATATAGACTTATCTACTATACAGAGTAGTAGATAACTAGTTTTGTATTTGGTAATTATAGTTAATTATTATATTTTCGAATTCTGTCTGCTCACTATTACTTAAAATAATGTAGCACAAATCAATTAATATCCATATATAATTGAATCCAAACTATTCTTATATATCTTCATGAAGCTCCATTAGCTAATTAGCTTTTATTTTGTTGGCAAATTGGCAAGTTTGTAACTTTCCAACTTGTTTACAGTGCCGCCGTCCATCGACGATTCCTTGAGTTCGAGCGACGTTATCGTCCGAGAGGGCGCGAACGTCACTCTGACCTGTCGGGCTAATGGCTCTCCTAAGCCGACCATCAAGTGGAAACGAGATGACAACTCAAAAATCTCCATCAGCAAAGGCTATACTGGTTAGTCAATTAAATTTGATTGATACATTGTTGTATAACAGGAATACAATTATTTTATTTTAAACTCCTCGAAGGCAGCGTATATGGACATCAAAAGCGTATTGGTCTTAATGCTAATAAATTAATTATCCTGTATAAGAAATTGGAATATTCATAACTAATTATTATTGACGACATGTGTAACAATTATATTGATTCTTAGATACAGCTAAAACCTTTTAATTTAAATAATCATTGCTATTCTAAAGCTGTTTCGAGGAAAGTCAATCGTTTTTCTTGCGCTTCGACCACTGAGTGTGTGATTTGCGTAGACCATCTAACGGACTATAGATATTACATGTACTATATTCGAATGTGATTTTTAGTTTCAGAATGGGAAGGCGAAGTATTAGAAATGGCAAGGATATCCAGATTAGATATGGGAGCGTATTTATGCATCGCCAGTAATGGAGTCCCACCTACAGTCTCAAAGCGAGTCAAAGTTAGCGTAGACTGTGAGTCATTTTTATTCACGATTTCTATTCTAAACTAGTATGGTTATTAAACATAATATTATGTTTATAATATTATAAACACACACAGGCAACAAAATATATAAATAATATTATGAACAATTTTATAATAAATTGTCGCTTTTTTTTAAATTACAGTGTAATTTCAAAGTTGTTTTTTTTGCGAAATATGTGAAATACTTAATAATAATATTTCTAAGCTAACTTTCATATGAGTATTCAAATTTCAGTTCCCCCAATGTTATGGATACCTCATCAACTCGTCGGTGCACCGCTTTATTACAATGTTACGCTAGAATGCTTTACCGAGGCCCATCCAACTTCATTAAATTATTGGACTCGAGATGACGGACATATGATACACGAGAGTCCTAAATACCACATGGAAAATACCGTTGGATTGCCAGCATATAAAACACATATGAGGCTACTTATACGTCATATAGTTTCAGAAGATTACGGCACTTATAAATGTGTAGCTAAAAATCCGAGGGGAGAGTCCGATGGAACGATACGCTTATACAGTAAGTTTTTGAGACATAGTTCAAGTCTTTGTGCATCTTTTCAGCGCTACTAAGCTCGTTTTTTGCAGCTTCTTCGCCACCTACAACTACACCAGACCCAAGGGCGTTGACACAACCACCGCCATCTAAGCCACCACGACGGGACACTCCAAGTACAGACAAAGGTATTTTAAGAACACCATATAAAACAATCCTTTAACCCTTACAAATGTATCTGTAAAAATATGCCCCTTAATATATTTGAACACTCGCAAAATATATAGTCCCTCCGAAGAAACGCTGAATAAGAAAACAAAGATAATCCAGATAAATGTACCAGTCATTTGTAGTTTTGTATCGAAAAACACACGTCGAATGGTAAACACGTATAAAGATAAAATAGAGGTGAATTACTGATCCAATTTGTTTTATGTAATCAATTAATAAACTTGGATAATGACGTCATTAAATTGATACAATAAAATGCATAAACAAACAAGATTTTTACACCAGTGATTCTGTTGATTAAGAGACGATAATACCTTTATAGTCGAATCCCTTGGGATCGTTCGTTTTATTTTCATTGTTTGCTGCTGTTTCAGTTATTAGTAGACGTTATATTTGTTTATAGATCATAAAACATAACGGCGCGATCTGCTTGTCGCCAGTCAGTGGTTGTTAATGGTTTTAAATGTTATACGCTCGTAAAACAGAAATAAACCTCTTATAAACAAACATTACAATCAATATGAGTCTTGATTTATACATAGTATTTCAATAACCCATTTGAAAGTTAGATTAGAAGCCAAATATAATAAAGTTGTTTTTAACGACGTCTAAACTTTTGAGGTGGCTATAAAAGTGTTGTTTGTACGTTATTGAATATGTTATTAAATATATTATCGATGTATTGCGCGATATTATTGGGAAGTTGAGCATTTTCCGGACAAGTCCCGTCCGCTGGACAACGACAACATCTTGCGAAACAACCTATTACAACAACCAAGTGTCAGCTTGGAACTTCAAGTTTGAAACTTAGCCATTTTCTCCTCGAAACTCATTATTTCGTATTATTATAGAGTAAAAATGTTTTGGAAGCGGAATATATACAAATTAGTTTAGGTGAGTTTGTTATTCCTTTATATTGCAACATGATCTGTTTGACGGCATAAATTAGAAATAATTAAGAAAACAAACGTAAGAAAAGGGGTGTCAAAAATGGATGTGAACATTTAAAATCGCTTTCATGAGTGGCTGTTTTTGCGTGGCCACGGAGGACATCGACCGAAGCTTCTGTTTTATTTTTTGCGTCCATTACGAATTTACGGCAAGCCCGGCCACTCGACAATATTGCGCAACTTTTCAATAACTGCTGCCGACCGCTGCCCGTCCCTTGCCATATTGAATCCTTTCCCTAATGAGTTGTCGTTACGTCTACTTGGAAATTCTAGCTTTTACCATCACTTCTTTTTATTGAATAACACGGCTGCACTTTTTCTTACTTTATTTAAGATTAAATCCGCAATAACATAAAAATCAAGTTATTAAAATTACAGATTGTGTGTCGTTATTAAAATATCGTCGTGTTCTTTTAAACCTCACTTTTTACTTTGGAAGTAATATTATTTATAGTGGTTGGTCGAATACACCATTATTAGACCTAGTTAACATTTGGACTCATTTTAATTTATAATGTATATTAATGGTGACACATTGTGCAGGAACGAAATATCAATCAAACTTGAACGAGATCGATAAAGGGAAGCAGAAGCCAGACGAGGGAGGCGTAAAGACGCATCTTAACTGGGTGGGAGGTGCATCACAGGTCACAGGTACACATCCTGTTTTTATACTACTTATTTATTTATTATAACAATTCTGAATATATTCGCGTTAACAGGAATGCGATCTTCCGTTATCAAAATCATTTTTGATGATTCATGAATAAATCTCAGTTTCTTAGAAGTTCAATAACTTCAACAAAGGTTTCGGTGCTTTTTTTTAATACTTTTTACGCACTTAGGAATGATCGCACAACCTCAAGGTTGAGAGATACACGCTTAAGCTACTGGAACAACATTGCTCGTGTCACATATATGACCAGGCGTTAAAAAACTTCATTTAAATAGTATATTATAAACCTTAAAAAAATAAATTTAACATCAATTATATTTAATTATAGTGTTTAAAAATATAATTTTTTTACTACAATCTGCTACTGACTTGACTTATGGTTAAGAAATGTTTTAAATAATGTATAGTATAATTTATTTTCTTTTATTTCAGATGAAGCCACCGATAACAGATATCAAACCTGGATTTTAATTTCAATTTTTGTTTATGCATTACTGTAGGTATTAAATAGGACATTTAAAAAGCTCCTAATATGTCGAATCTATATCTTATGCACCTACGAGCACCTATCTGTAATATCATAGAGCTTACCGTATTTTAGAAATGTATTATAATTATGATTTGGCACATGCGCACGCTCAATACTGTTTATTATGTAAGTTCCTAATCAAGACTTCTATAATCAGCTTTGTTCAATATCCACGATTAAAGTTACAAGAACTATTTCACCGTGGATACAGATACTTGTTTTGCGTCTCAAACTTATATGAAATCCAATAGGTATCCAAATTACTTCAAAAATATACATCAAATTCCCGTAGTTAAATTTTTATCAATCTAGATTTGAAAATTTATATTGTTAAACGCTGAAGTAATCGGTGCTTGATTTGATAACACCTAATACTCAATATATCTGAGCGCATTTAGTGATTGTGTTGAAGGAATATTCGTAATTTCTTCTTCATTTATTCGATTTGTTTATATATATATTTACACAGAAGTACTTATTCTTCGTTTATTATAATACCCGACGTAGTGTAAAATTCCATACTGGCCAAGTTTTAATAGAACTATTTTTTTATTGCGACAGTTATTTGATGTCCTGCCGAATAAATATAAAAACATGGCTTCACAATATTTTTATCTGGCTTTTGTAAGTGAAATGAAATATATTGCAGCACTTGTTAGATTAATACGAATAATGTAAAGCGCACTATGTCAAAGTAGCCATTTTGTATGATTAGATTAAGACTGAAAGTGCAGGATTTAATTATTTATTGTTATAATTCTAATATTTTAATAGATTTTAAAACGTTTTAGTGGAACATTAACCTAGTAGCAAAAAAAGTTGTAAAACGTCATTTATTTTATTTGGAAAGTCTTTAACTACGGTAAAAAGTTCGTAAATGTATGGGGTAAAGCGAGGGCATGGAAAATGGAATCTTCTGCCAAGAAAATGCCAAAGCTTGGGATTGTATTGCAACCTGATCGGTAGCCAGTCTAAAGCAATGAAACTTGTTAAATATTCCAAGTTATGTGCACTCGCTTGTCATACTACTTACTATTTTTGATGCATTAATAGGCTTTTTTTTTTCACTTATATCATTGTATGAAAATTTCTTCTGTCAATTAAATATAATATATCGATTTAGTGTCGCTAGCATATCTGATCTGGTGTCAAAAAGTCATCACTTTAATCAGTCACTCATCAGGTCGGATAAGTTCGTGGCATTATACGTAAATGTTAACGTTAACCTGTTGCCAAATTGCTAATTATAAGAAAAATGCTGCATAGATTATATTGTACATATAATATATAAGCAAATTAAAGGGGTGTGTTTATTATGAGAGAGTGTATTGTTTGTTTACATTGTATTGATTGATATGAACAGTTGTAAGACGTGGACATGACGTGCCATGAATATACATAAGTAGGTAATAAAATAAAGCTTGTTTTAAACACTATTCTTTATTTATTGAACTACTTAATCTCCCTGTTGACAGAAAGAACCACACTGTGATCTAAATTAAGATCGCATATGATCAATTTTAAATGGCCACCATATTCGTAAACGAAATAGCTATTGAATATTATGATATTTCTTATAAAAAACAGAAATATAAGCTCAATATTATCTGTTTGAAAATAAAAATACTTGCAAAGCGTTGTCGTAATTTATTGCTAAAACAAACAACGAGATAAGTAAGTGTAATACACAAAGTGATGTTCCAAAGTTGAAAACCGCCGTATTATTTTGATAGGCTGCGCTTGCAAACAATCTGTGTTAGATCTTTAAAGATTAAGGGCTTTAAGGGCGCCGAAAAGGCTCCAACTATGTATGGACGGCCGCCAACTCCCGTAAGCCAATCTAACTTCTTTTAAATGTGTTTTTGATGTAAAGAACACATTACGGCACGCATCGCTACCCTCCCACCAAATCTTTGACTAAATTAGCTTTTGATTTATTGGACTTTTTTGTTAGAATCTCTTTTTAATTTCAGATCAAATTAGGTAAACGATCAAAAAAGATTTTCGTTTTATTATAAAACCAATATTGGTCCATCCTGCAAAAGTTTAAACAGAATACGAATTGGTATATCGTTATGTAAGTCTTACACTGTTTGTGGTTTGAGGTCGCGAAAAACAGGGTAATTTGATAATATTTATATACCAATATGGCCCTGGGTTTGATTCCACGTGAAACAATAATTACTTCTACTAAAAAAGCCTGGCTAAGGTGGCGGGAGGTATGATATCGATTTGTTCGTCCCCGTATAATACTTCAATTTATTAAGAATTGTATGCTTTCATACCTACTTATACGAGTCAAAACCAAATTTTCACAATTTACAGAGTAAATATCATAATTACTATACGTACATACATGTATCTGTTAATTGAGTGAAGTATCGTTGAGTGGCATATTTGTAAAGGTAACCTCATTACTTAGCGGCGGTGGGTGTGTTCCGTTGCCGGATGTAGCCAGGCAATCAAATAAATTACACTTTATTGCTATTATTATTGTTCAGCCTCGATTTAAGGACCTTAAAATTTTACATTATTGATTACGCATAGGACTTTAACACTAATATATTCTAACAATCGTTTCAATCCGTTGATAAATTTTGAGAAATTTAGACATATATATCGTATGTGGAATCATTTTCCAAGTGTCTCACAAATTTTTGCCCTTCATTCATGTGATATAACACATAGTTATTTATATAACATATAATTAAAAACGTGTAAATCGAAAACAAAATTTTAATTAAATTATTCCATTATCGGTGCTAAAATTAATTGATTAATAAATTTAAGTCTTGGAACTTACAGTGACATTCATAAATATTTTCAAATCAACAACCATATAAGTATTTTTAATTACAGGCAAGTAATAATTAAAGCTAGTGTATGCAAAAACAAAGCATAATCCCGGTGCTCCTCGGCATTCTCGTTCCAGCCCCATACAGCGGATACCACAATATCCAGGCAAATTAATCCGAGCACGGCTGGCCTGATCGGCGCCGGTCAGCGCGTCCTCGCATACTAATGCTATTGTTTATCGAAGGGGCTAATCTGTGCGTACCAGCCGCTTGTGTCCGCTCTTCAAATTATAACGGATCAGTTTCGACCGCCTAATCTGACTTCGGGCCGATCGGCAACGTGCCGTTGTTTGCCATGTTTATAATAATAGATACAAAGAAAAAAAAAGTTTTACGATATTGTTTATATTCAAAAAGTCTATACTTAAACTTACTTAAACTAATTCAACCTTATAATACAACTGCGGTTATGAATAATACGTACTTTAGTCTGTTGTTATTTCTAATAGTAATGCAGGAAATCAATAAGTCAGAGTTTTCACATTATTGTGGCTATTATTAATACAATCGAGGATAGATGTTGCTGTAAACACAATAGTGTTTAAAGCATATGAGTTCATAAAATAATTATACTTGAGTGATCAAGAACGATGAACTACACTAAACGTATAAAACACTTTTACGAGCGGGTTGTGTATAAGAATCCGGGTGATAATAAGGGTTACCCTCCGCGGCACCTTTATTGTTATCGAATAAAAATAATCCATGGATTTGAGGATAATCGTAAATCATGGGGGACGCAATCGGCGCGGCTTTCCCGCGTCTGAGAAATCCTAATGATTACTAAAGTGTTAGCTTCTGGTACATTCGATCATTTATAATAAAATAAAATCGTATAGGGCATTGTATTATATTCACCTCTCCATGATTTAGTTTATAACGTACAGTACAGAAATACTATTAGTACAGGGTTTAATTCCTGTAAATAATTATTGTTTTGGGTTAGGAGGGCAAGAAGGCAGATTACCTACTTATGAGAAAAAGTCATCAATAATTCATATGCAGCAGAAATGTGGCTGCCACATATTGAGGGGGTTACGGGAATCCATATGCGTATTCTGGCCATTACAATCGATTGCAATGTTTTTATAACTAGTAGTGAAAACTTAAAAAAAAAAACAATATGAAACGATAATTTTATTCTAAATCTAAAATAGCAAATTACACCCGAAAATAATTCACGTTATCTCTCGATATTCAAGTATCTCATACAAGCTATATAAACCGTAAAAGTACACAATCTGATAATAACGAGCTCGTAACGCACATTTTTGACGGTGTGAAGCTCTGAAAAGCCACCGATATCAACAAAAGTGGCAACTGAAACTAATGAATTATTCATGTCTGCGGAGCGGTGCATGTTCTATCACTGTTTTATCTATTGCGGGGCTCACCGGCTCCCGCGCCCCTCGCGGCACCCACAAGGGTTAACTACCTTGCAACCAACAATTTTACTGCCGTTTGAGAAGACTAGATAAGCTTCATGTTGCAAATAAACATTACCGTAATGTGACCGCTAACGCAATTGCTATTAAACAAAGGTCGTTTATTTATTCATTTTGAACTGTTTTGCCGTGTTCGTGGCTAATTGTGTTTGTTATGAGCGGTTTGGTTTGTGAGTTTAAGAAGTTATAATGGCGATAAATTTTCAATGTAATTTAGTCTTTAAAGTAGACCTTCATGACTTGCAAAAATTTGCTTTAAATGTTTCAAATAAATTGATTTCTTAGTCACTAGTACTTAGCCTTAATAATAATGATTAAAAACTTATGTTGACCTGCACTACTCTAATAGCATTTAAAATCTACCTCTTTACATTCTACCTCTTTGCTACAGGCTACAGTTAATACTACGAAAATGTACCCTACGATATGGCATCTATTTCCTTATAGTGTGTAATAATACTTGAAGTAGCTTGAATGTAGTTAGAGGTATAATAATGCTTTAGATACCATTACCTGCACAGATCAGTGGATCCTATTAATAAAAAAAATACAAGTGGAGCTAAAACCTTTTAGGTCTACGCTTTAGATTTTTGTATCTTGAGCCTTCGCCTCGTCAAACACCGTCTAGGTTTTGGGTCTTAGCCAGTTACCTCACTACGTTTTTCTTCACCGTGCGAGCGGGTGATAAATCCGTACGTAGACTGAAAGTCCATTGGTGGTCAGCCGGAATCGACCCAAGACCTCAGGAATGAGAGTCGGACGATGAAGCCACTAGGCCAACACTGGTCCTGTTATTATGAGACATAAGGGTTCTTAAATTCAAATTCAAAGTTGATTTCTATGAAATATATAAATTGATGATTTCTAAATATATATATTTTGGCGAAGGCATTATAATGGATAACATGAATTTGTCAACATCTTGATTTGAGCAGAACCTTAGCTGCGCGCTATAAACAACTTTTGCAATTAAACTTATATTCGGGAGCGATATTCTGCACTGGACTATATTTTGCTAAACAACTTAGTGCGCGAACTTAGACGTAGTCTGAATTCAGTCCCTCTCTAACAAAAATAACAAGCATGCAAACAGTAAGCATTGAAGAATTCGTTTCAGTTCACTTAAGTATTTGTAGAAACTCTTACAACATCAACATCTTTTCAAATCACACATTTGTTTTGTCTAATACACACAACACCTCTTGTTGTGTGTATTAGACATAGACAAAACAAAAACCATAAAACTATGGAATAATCTAGAACTACAAATCGATCCCTGGCATAGAATTTGAAAAGTTTCAATTAATACGATTTTAATTCAATCGCATTCTATTAAAAGCAATTTTTATAGACAAAGTTGTCAAGTTTTATGATTATGAGAATATGCTGTACAAACTCTGAAACTTGTTTCCATAGAATTTAAATCAGATTTTAGTTTGAATTATACAGTCGTGACTATTGCCAACAGTGCTCTGTGCCACATTGTTTTGTTTAATAAGCTGTGTTAGAAATTTCGTTGTTATTTCACATTTTTAAGATAGCCGAAGCGAATCTTAAACCGACCGACGCGACGTATGCTTTAGTTTGAAAATTAAATACCTTTGTTCGAACATCTGTAACGTCTAGCTGACAACCAAGCCACACTTGAACTTATATTCGGGTAATATACCCGAAAAAGATGTTGATGAGCAGCAACTGAGGTTGGAGGAAGACAAGCTAATTGAACTTTTTTTTTATTTTTAGTATTTTGAACGAAATATTTCGTGGTGTGGTATAACGTGGCGTACTCATGCATATTATGACGATAACAACTTTTATAACTTTTTTAATCCTTTTATCTCAGAAACGTTAGCTCGTAGGAAAAAAAGTATTGATACATTTTTATAGATAATTTTATGATCTACATTTTTGTCTAAGGTCTGTTATGATAAAACTTAGGTACCGCTTTGCTGAAAATCGCGAAAAACTCAGTTTGACTTTTGACATTAAATAAAAAAAAATCCATATACGAGAATGATAGGGAACTTTTAAATATTATTTTAATTATGTTTTGAACAATTTTACTGATTTTCAGCTTGTTGGACTTTATGTACCTTCGAATGTCTAAATTGACCGGACTATTAAGGTTTAATAATATAATTAATTATTGTTTTGCCAGAAATATTATCAATTAAACAAAACATATTTATCTAAGAGCAAGAGTTTGTATGTAAGGTGGTGTGTTTTACAAATAAATTAATAAAACCTAGCGCTTGACCAATTGGAATAAAAAAAAATCTTAGTTATACGCCAAAGTTGTTTTCTTTCACACCATGTCAAATTAAAAATTAAAGGTGTTCATATAATTACACCAAATTAAAAATCCTTAAGTGGATGTCTTTATTATCATCATATACAGATTAATGAATTTGACAGTGTTTCAGTTTACGGCTCCAGTCTGTTTTCTTATGAAAAAAAAATAGTCGTGTCCAAACACCTTTCACTCATTCAGAAATAGTTTTTTTTATGGGCTAACACATTCCTGACCCGATTTTATTACAAAGTAATATTGCAAAATTTCGATAGACCACAGTTTCGGTTGTACAATATAATAGCTACCTCCATAAATCTCTGAGCAATATGAGACACTAGTATCACAATAACCCATTTCGGATGCGATCGAGACACCCCTACACTTCGCTCTGAATTGAAATAATATTACAATAAATTTTCTTTAACCTTAATAAGGGCTGATATAAGAGTTACAATGAAAAAGTTCATAGAAAGATGTGTTTCGAAATATATTATTTGTATAACATATTACGTATATTTTCGCATCAAATGAACGCTTTTAAATTTAAGCTTTGTATGTTTGTCTAAATATCTCTATAGTTTCTAATTTCTACATTAGGATAATGGGTTGAATTTTTAAACAACTAATACATTATACAAACATATCCTATTTATATATATATTCCTATTAAAACAATATAAATTATACACTTCGACGGCCTAAAGAGCAGGACTAAATGACTAGTTTTGTTTGCAATTAGCCCAAATAATTAATTAAATATCAAGGTCAACAGAACTTGTAAAAAAATTAATGGTAAATTTATTTGAAAAAAATTGATATGGTTTCAATAATTATATCGAAACTAAATAGGATACAAGACTCACGTTTTCATTATTCAAATGCATCGAAGCAAATTATGGTAATCTGACAAACCTGTTCTGTTTCACTAATATTTCTACATGCGTTCAATTCTCCCGTATTAAATTATTCCATTACAATGATTATTTGTTACGCATGTCTTTATTATTTAGTTTGTATACAACTTGCCATATTATTAAAGAAAGCCTTAAAATTATACTTAATTTAGCAATATGAATCTGATAAAAAATAGCAAGCCGTATAACGCCAGAAACGACGACTTATAGATAGATATCGATAGTAAATATATAGAACATGATATTCTTGACGTTAATTTAAAAAAAACTGGATTGTATTTAAGTTGGACGCGTGGTTCTGATTTGTGATATTGGCATATAATATATTTTTCTAGCATTTCGCAACAATGTTTAAAATTGTTTAAGCAGTTTCGAAACATAGCGTGAACTATGATTCCCTTATCTCAAAATCCAATTCGGTTTTTATAGGCACACTAAGTGTAAAATCTGAACCAACTATATATAGAACAAAAATTAACAACTGTCTTGTTGTAAAATCTCATATCAAAGAGAACTAAGTAAATTGCATTTAGCAGTACACATTACTCTCATAGAGACTAATAGAAATAGCTTTTACGTTTGTTTCCTAATAAAGTTGGCCCTCAGCTTTTAAACTAATGATGTTTTCCAACTTCTCTTCCTCAATATAGGTATCTATAAAGTTTGAAGCCATTTGTCATAATTATATTTTCACGTACGTTAGTGCTGTTGTCCAGTCAGGTAATATAGAAAAGCTTTGACGAGACTCTAGAGTTAGAGGTATACCGTAAAATAGAGTTTTTTTGCATGTATCTGTGCTTTAAAGATTATGTTTATTTAAAATATTTTAATGGGACTGGGTAATATATTATTTACATCATCTAGGTAGTGAAAATCGAGATAAAATCTTATAAAAATTGTAATTCTTGTCTTGATTTTTTGGCATTTACACTTCGGAAATTTAATGCGGCTAAAGTAATTTTCCGCGAGCGAAAACCGGAAATTACCACATAGTGAAGTGACGTGTTCGACAAACGTCACGTAGTCGGATCCAAACGCGCAGATCCTTATATCCAATTTCCGGATGTTTTGTTGAAAATATGAATTAGCTGACATGAAGTGATGGTAAGCCAAATTCAATGCTGCCGGCCTAAAGCGATAGGATTTCCACGAAAATATTACAAAATTGTATATTAAACTAACTTTTAAGTAATTTAACAAAAAACGAAAACCAAAAGTTATGAGGTCATACTTAAATTAACGCGCAAGGTTGGTGGCAGTGGGGTCTAGAGAAGTCGGTCATTGGCTTAATGCTTATCCTTCGTTAAACACTTTGGACCTTGAGTCACTTCGTATTGTCATCAGCCTCCGCTAAGGAGCGCCCATATGTGCTCCCCATAAGTGTCCCTGTGGCTTTAAAGTAAGTAGCCTTGGACACCATGACCGCCATGGCTCCTCTCAATCGATCATTTTGGAATCAACAGGCAAGCGGCCGGATGGGATGTCGTTGATCTCTTGGAGGATGGGACGGGCCATGGTATGAGATGCTACTTTTCTGGTTAGATTAGCCCCGTCTCACCTCCCTCGGACAAGCAAAAAAAGCTGGGGTGGACGACGAGCAGGCGGAAAATAATAAACGGCTCAAATATAAGAGTCAAGCCTCCAACTTCGAATCTATTCCCTTTGTAGTAGAGACTCTTGGGCCTTGGAGTTCAAGTGCACAGGCGCTAATTAAAGATTTAAGTTGGCGCCTGGTACATAGTGCCGGTGACCCCAGAGCTGGTGCTTTCCACGGTCAACGAATAAGTATCGCAATACAGCGAGGAAATGCTGCCAGCGTTAAAGTTGCACTGCCACAGGAACCAAACTCTTTAAATTTATGTTAATTTTTAATTGTTATTATTAATATTACTATGTAGGCTAGATAAATTGTAAATACTGTATATTTGATTGTTATGTTTAGGTTCGTAATTATACCTTCAATTTACTCAAATATCTATTAATCAAGTTAGGGTAAAATTGTTATTATATCTATTGTCGTTGCTACTAGGTTTTACAATTAATTACAATTATCAAATACAACGTCGCAGTAAAAATTACTTTAATTATGCCGAAAATTGGACCTTGCGACTTGAAAAAGCTATAACTAAAACCCTTTGCTTTACCCCAATTTCCCAACAAGGTCCCATTTACGATTATAATGACGGGAACTAGTAAAACTGAAGTGTTATTTCATCCACTTGGAACTCGTTCAGAAAGTTGAAAAAGGTGTTTTTTATTTTATATAATATTTTGTGGCGAGATTTGGTCGTGAAGAGACTCGACTGTCACTCGCGGGCTCAGCGAAGCGCACCTAACGAAGCCTGCTTCTGTGCAGAGCGCGGTGAGGGCCGCTCTTACCTTTCGATGTAAAATATATCCCTAATTCAACCAATCACTTTCAATTTCGACTTAAATTTATGAAATTCTATAAATTATAATTTACCGCAAAAGCAGGTACCGCAAACGATTTGTAGAAATATAAATTAATATTTTAAGAAACAAAAAGTACACTAAAAATTTATATCTTGAAAATGAAAACAAAACATAAAATAGGAAAATATAAAGCAGCAAAAATGTTAGATTTCTACACATTTAAGGAACTTCAAATGTGTTGAATTAAATTTAGAAAACAACTAGTAAGTTACAAATATTAATTAACAAAAGTGTATTTAGTAACCAATTTAACAAAATTAACTTTTGTGTGTTTCATCTCATGTTAATAGACTTTAAAAACCTAACCAAAAATACATAATTGAAAAGGTTAATATAGTAACTTCATAAAGAAAATACAAAGAAAATATCATTTATCTGAAACTATAATTGAATCAACTTAACTATATTTATTTAGGCACATACGTTGTCGTTAGTTAGTTAATGTGTTAAGGGGTGAGAAAAATTTCAGGTAAGCATCTACTTTGGCGAAACGTGAGAGGCCTACGATATTTCCGCATTTGATATACACATACAACTGCTTATAATGTAGAGGTACCCCAAGTAAAAACTTTTACAAATGCTTTGACTACTAATAATTTCTCGATCAATCGTATAACAATACTATATAGAATCAAAATGAGTTGAGACTCGTACTTTATATTGTATTATTTTCAAAACTAGATAAGAATAATTATTTTTGTAATAAAACTAAACACTTGGTTAGAATGGCGTGTTACAAATTGCCGAAATGAGTCTATTACTATACTAAGGTATTAGGTTTATGACCCTACCGTAACAACACAGAGAGTGTTGAAGACACACATAGAAAGACCTGTAAAGATAATTAAAAAGGAGAAAAAATATTACCCATTTTCATATTTCAATTTGGTTTTAAATTTAAGCTGAGATCGAGTAAAGGCGCAGCTTATCTATTGCTCGCACGTCAGGAAAATAAAAGTTTGGCGAAAAGAAATCAATTATAAACTTCGGCAAAAAGTCAAACCAAAAAACTCATAACTCCATATACACAACTCCCAGTCATGGGACGTTGTGAAGATGAAAATATAATAATAGAGGCGCATCAAACGTGATGTTATTAAAGCCCTCCGTGACCGGAGTCGCGAACATCGAATACAAACCTATGCAAAATGATTTTACACAATTTATAAGAACAATTTGGTAGCGAAAAAATACCTCAAGTACTTGTAAAAAATAAAGTCGAGATTAAAATTTGTGAAGATTGATAAGGAGCAAATTTTTTAGTAATAAGAACTAGTATTTCTTTACGTCTTATCAACTATTTCCGTAGGTTTTATAATGTGTACAGACCAATATTTTATTTGATTATAACACAAGTGTACACGGTAATAAAATGGGAGAATAGCGCTAGGTCTTGACAGTGTTAAAATGTTATCAACTTAATTTCTTGGCCATAAAGTGGAAATACTTTTATTTGTTGCAGGAACAACGCCCGTTGGCGCCTAATCAAGGAGTTGGCCGGAGTCACGCCGCTAACGAACAGGTGTACCTATAAATACTTTCCGGGGCGATTGCTTCAGGCTTTAATCAGCGCCGCGGCACCATTTTACCGCTTTTCATTGACTCCCGACTGACCTGCCAACGATTGGAAACCTACACTCAAGGGAAATAGCTACCGGCAAAGAAAAATCTACGTATTTTTCGGGTTTATGGACTATAAGAATAGCATTAAATTTATTAATCCCCAGACGTTTGTTGACGACAGCGGATTCAAGAAATTTATTTTTCATTCGATTTTATGTTGATTATGCAAATCATTTTATTGAATCTGCAAACCGGCCAAATTGTTCTTTATCACCTGACAATTTTGGCTTCATTAATTAGCTAATGGTAAAATAATGAAAGAGCACAAAGGAGGCGTAATTAAGAAGTGCACAAAACAAGCTTCAAACGACAGGGTTTGAATATGCCTATACCAACTTCTTTACATGAAGTAATGATGACTCATAGAACTAAATTCAATAGACATTTACAAGAGTATTGGTAAACTCAATATGTCGTCTTTCATCAAATACGTAATAAATTGGTGCAATGCAATCAAAAGTATTGGAATCTGCATATCTCGTGAACCTACATTGGGTGCACACGGCGTTACATAGAGACTTCAATACACGACAAACTCTGTTGCTTTAATTGGGTTCGCACGGCTTCTCGCGCTTTGTCCTCGTGAATCAGCCACAAAAATGAACAAGCTAGAAAACTGCAATCGCTAATTAAAACTGCCGATCGTTTCTTTTCATTTGTCTTTTATATTCAACGTGGAATATGGCATAATATGTGAAACTGGCAATATACCTAGTCTTGTCATAAATACTGAATCAAAGAAAAAAAATTGTGTCTCTTGCAAATAACATTTATTACTTTAACAGTGTGTTAGTTTAATACATAAATATAAAACTATTTAAAATATAAAAAGCTTATTCGAAGTGGTCTCCATTGGATGCAATGCAGTCCTTTAAACGTTGAGGCCAGTAATCATAGTTAGTAATCATAAATAGTAATAATAGCACGCACTCTTTCCGTGGGAAAATTCTTCACTGCCAATCATACGTATTGTTTTAGGGACTCCGAATTATTATGGTGTTTAGAGTAAGCCGTACTCTCTAAAACTGACCATAAATCATAATCCAGCGGATTAAGATCTGATGAAGTCGGAAACGTTCGTTGTCAACCAAGACTGCGTAGACCGAGCTTTATGACCGGTGCCGAATCTTGCTGGAAGGACCATTCTTGGTTATTGAACATGGTGTTGTTAAAGGACTTCACTACCTTCTCAAAAATGGTATCTTGATACACTTGTGCCGATGTTTTGATACCTTTTCACAAAAGTACGGCTCAGTCACTCCTTCATAGCTCCCACCAAACCATCATTTAAGTCGGATAGTGCCCACGTTGCACTCTGTCGACTAATTGGGAAGCTTCCTTAGAGCTTTGAGCATAAATACGGTCATTTTGTTTGTTAAAATGTTGCTCAATTGTAAAAAACTTCTCAGCCGTAAACAAATTTCTGTTTTTCCTCCCTTTGCGTACCGCTTCAGTAGTTGTTTCAATTTTACCACCCTATTCTTTTTAAACTATCAATTAAGAAATGACCATTACGTCTCTTATAGGCTACAAGTCCTGAGTCATCTTTTAAAATACGCGACATGGTTCTAAGACGTGCTATCTTCATCTCCCGAGATAAAATCTTTTGCCTTCGGACAGGATTTCTTTGAATTCTTACTGCTTTGACCACCTTTTTCCTAAGAATACTACGTGGACGGCCAGACCTTTTTCTGTCACTAACAGACGAGGTCTCATTGTACCTATTAATAGCCCGGTACACAATTATTTTACTAATACCCAGCGTATGGAGAGTTTTAAAAATTGCATTTGGTTCCATACGTACTTTGTGTAATGCAATCACAGCGATTCGGTTCACTTTATCACCCCACTCCATTTTAATATCGCAAATTATTGTACAATGTATTGGCGCCAAAATGAGAAAACACAATGAACAATTACATAAAAATGACAAATTCCAAATTCAAATGTAATATTTTGTTTATTTTTAATTGTAACAGTATTTATGGCCAGACTAAGTTAGTAAAACCAACACTTCAAAACTGTAATTTTAAATTAAATACGTTATATAAAAGTACTTTACAACAACTGTAAACAAATAATAACTACATTTTAAAGCAAAACATATTTCTGTTATTTTTCAAATACTCATATTTATGTAAAATGTACAATCTATTCAAAGTCAAAAATTATGGGACGCAAAAGGGGTGACCCGTTATTCGTAAGGAAAGTAAATTATGTTTATTTATGCAGTAGCACTGTTGTCAGAGGAAAATCTATCTATATGATAAGCAAGTCCCGTATTTGGTCGCAACCTCTATGCCATTTAAACTTATATGCTATTGGTAATGAATACCAATAAATCACGAGAATTCGTAAAGTTTTCAAGTAAATTAATATAAACTTGTGCAATCCTACGTGCATTTGTATTCAGTGACTACATTCATATAACGGGAAAATGAAAGATTTAATGAAAACTTTGATCTAAGAATCTATATAGAGCTGTTTTTTACTTTTAGGCACAAAATAAATGTTTATTTAATCTATTCGATTAACAATAATACTCTTGCTTCTTTCTTATGTTGTCGCTGACAGACTATGTGACCAATGAACAAATTCTGAGCTTCAGAGGGTAGAAGCATTAAGATAATGTACACACAAATACACCATCGGGAGATACGCGTACATATGTTGTACACACTATATTTCAGCTCTCATAAAGTATTTCCGTATTAAAGATTTTATCACCAGTGTATTGGTCAACTGTTCCCAGTTGGAACAGCGTAGATCTATTTCCACACTGTTGTTTCCATCTCAGGCGAATCGGTACTACTTGGAAGCCCTCAATAATAGGAATCGTTGATCTGTCAGTATGTTATCGATTGCCTTTAGCATCAGGAGGGTCGTATGTCCACTTTTATAACAGGAATGATGTAGTGATATGGCATAATTTAAGGGCCTCCCTCTTAGATTATATATAAATATAATATGTGGATATAAAATTTGTCTTATTCTAATTTTTTTGTTATATAATAAAACTGCTAATTTATAAGTCTGTTGCCTCATAGTTAATTGAAATGGACTATAATTGTTCAGACTAAATTGTAGGTTAATAGCAGCTTGTTGTAATTACTATTGCAACATCTGGCTATTCTTGTAAGTACTTCCGAGAACGATCGCGCACCCCCACAGAGTGCTAAATCATTCTTCTTCTTAATAATTTGATCTATCTTTTGGCTAGCAATAATTAATTAAAGAAATATTATTTTACGACAATGTTACATATTACACGGAGTCACTGGTAAATAATACTTTTGTGAATTTTTACTCAAACTCAAACTCAAAATATCTTTATTCAAGTGGGTAACCAAGTACACTTTTGAATCGTCAAGTTAAATTAATCGTAAATTTACATTTACTACCAGTTCGCAAGTCAAGGGCGTAGAGCGGGTAAGAAGACAGTTCTTCTAGGCAAGAAACTTTCCGCCACTCTTTTTAATCGCCAAGTATTGTCATACAAATTGTTTGAACTGGAGCAATTCAATCCCAAGGATTAGGATCATTTAAGTAGTCCTCAAATTTATAAAAAGCTTTGTTGATTAATTTTCGTTTAACGAGGGCTTAGAATTTATTTAGTGATAATACTCTAATTTCGCTTGGGAGTTTGTTGTAAAAACGAATACAATTTCCATATAAGGAGTGGTTTATTTTTTGGAGCTTGGTTGGTCTTACACTCAAATTAGTTCTATTTCGCGTATTATACTGGTGAAAGTCACCATTTGTTTTAAAATCGTTTATATTTTTTTGGACATACAACAAGGCTTCAAGAATATATTGACCAGATAGTGTCATAATATTTAATGCCTTAAACTTATTCCGTACCGACTCCCTCGGAGAAACACAACAAATACCCCGAACAGCCCGCTTCTGCAGCACAAATATGGATTGAACCTCTGCAGCAGCACCCCACAGTAGAATACCGTACGACATAACGCTGTGAAAGTAGCTATGATAAACAATTTTTGCCGTGTCCTTATCAGTAAACTGTCGGATTTTCTTTACTGCATATGCTGCAGAGCTCAGCCTATTCGAAAGAGTATCTCTGTGTGGGCCCCATTGGAGTTTACTATCTATTGTTATGCCTAGAAAAACAGTTTTGTCAACAAAGTTTAGTTCACTGTCCTTTATTTTCAGGTTACCAACATCTCGCTTTACGCTAGTAGTTGTAAATCGAATACATTTTGTTTTATTCTCGTTAAGCAGTAAGTTATTTACATTAAACCAGTTAACTATACGAGAGATAGAATTGTTTACATCGTCCAATAATACGTTATTCCTATTCACTTTAAATAGAAGTGAAGTGTCATCAGCAAACAATACCATCTCATGAACTTTGTTGACAAAGAATGGGAGGTCATTTATGTAAATTAGAAATAAGAAATGCCCGAGAATCGATCCTTGGGGGACGCCCATTGATACCTGCGAACCCGGAGAGGTGACTCCATTGACATGAACTCTTTGGATCCTTCCCTTTAAATATGAATTCATCAGGCTGGAAGCTTTGCCATCAACGCCATAGTGTTGAAGCTTTCCAACGAGTATATCAGGATGAACACAGTCAAAGGCCTTTGACAGGTCACAAAAGACGCCGACTCCATCATATGATTCTTCCCAGGCGTTAAATATGTCCGAAATCAACTTCACACCGGCATCGATTGTGGAGCGACCCTTAGTGAAACCATACTGTTTATTATGTAAGAGTTTATTTTTATTAAAATGTAAAGAAAGCTGGTCTAGCATTATCTTTTCAAAAACTTTGCTCAACGCAGGGAGCACGGAAACAGGTCTGAAGTTTGACGGATCAGACTCACTACCTGCCTTGAACAACGGTGTAATCTTACTTAATTTCATTTCGTCCGGAAAGACTCCACAATCGATACATCTGTTAAAAATTATAGACAATTCAGAGCTTATTGCATTAATAACGGAATTTAAAATGACTGTTGACATACCCCATATATCTTTACTTTTTTTTAAATTAATAAGCTTAAAAGTTTTAACGATATCATTACAAGTTATATGTTTAAACTGAAATTTAATATTACATTCAGGTACACATTTTTCTAGCAATGAGATCGCAGCAGCAGGTGAAGAATCTAGAGACTTGGTCGTATTTAGTGGTACATTTGTAAAGAACTCTTCAAAAGAAGAAGCTACTATGGGTCAGATTTTATTAATTTCCCTTTGACTTTTAACATATAATCAGTTCGTTTGTCCGACGTTTTACCTGATTCTTTATTTATTATTTTCCAGGTAGCTTTTACTTTATCCATGCTATTTTTTATTTTTGAACTTAAATATTGTGACTTTGCAATTTTGCAATCTTTTTTGAAATTATTTGAATACAACCTAACATATTCCCTAAATTCCACACTAGTGTTATATTGCATTTCGTCATACATTTCATATAATTTTAACCTTTTCCTGTGTAACTCCTCATTTGCCCAGTCACAGAAACTTGTTTTCTCAGAGACCAATAAAGTCTTTTGAGTAAATACTTTCCTGAATTCATCAATAAATGATCCAAAAATACTATGCATATTATGTCTTAAGTCGATTTCTAAGTACTCGGTCGTGTCTGCCTAATCACTAGGTTAACACTGTTCTACTATTATCTACGATGACAACGAAAAATACTGAAGTTTGCGATTCGTTCTAGACGTAACAAGAACTTGAACACAATGCAACCATGTCCTCATTAAATAGTGTTATTAACTAGTGTAAACCTGTAAAATTCTACATACCGCCTTCATATCAATTTATTAATCAGAAACACAAACAAAATTATTTTATGAATCAGAAAGCGTGAACTTTCAACGGAAATAATGATAAAATTTACCTAATTGTTCATGCTTCATTTCACATGAGTTTTAGTCCAAAATTAATTAAATTGGTACGTATGAATGTTTCAATACAATTTATTTTATTTCCGTTTAAATAGGAATAACAAAATATGGGTGAGGGAAACGTCCGAGGAAAATAGACGAATACAATATTAAACCGTCTATATAAAAGATGTCTATATAAAGAGATATTTTACTGGTATTTATATAAAACACATATTTAGTTAAAATATTTATAACGTGAGAATTTTCTTTTCATAATTTTCAGTATTTCATTTAAATATAATGGATTAAGAATACTTTACTTTAACATATTTTAGCACAAGAAGCCTCGGATATCAGATGTCTGAACTTTAACTGATAATGTTGACCTAACTTTTCTCTATATAAGTGGAAGCGAATAACTTTGCGGTCAAATAAAACTAATATATTACGTAAGCATCTTTCAACTTGTCACTTTACCGCATTGCACTCTGACAGCGAAAATTTTCATTGCAAATTCTGTCACCGTGCCACATGTAGACTACACAGCCTGCACAAACATCCCTGTTATGGATGTCAAACTTAAACGAACCGAAATCGACCCTGTGATTCTGAATAGATGTGGACAGAATGGGGTTGGCACTTTCCAACTTTTAAAAAAAGGTACAAACTCAGTCACATATTTAGTTTTTGGTAAAATTTTTATCAACGCACAACCACAAATAATTTCAATTATAGTTTTTAGTACGCACTGTTATATAGGTTCTTAAAATAATCTTTTTAAAAACAAAATGATTTTATTTAGTAATAGAATACAGAGATGTAACCTCAATGAATACCGAATAGAGACTAACCCTGCTCCCGTTCGCTATGCTTATATGCTTTCCTCTTGATTACTTAGCATATTAGATAATCAAGAGGTTAGCCATTACTCCTACATATTAAGGGTATAACAACCCCTCGCTTAAAACCGAAATTCAGGGATATAACTGAATTTTTGGAGAGTATTCAAACTAAGATAGATGTCTAAGAGGAGCAGGGCTTACATTCATTTCCACATCTTCAGATTCAGTGGTTTTGTGGAGTTTAACATTTTTCTTTAACTTAATACAATAAACTAACTTATAAGCTAGTACTATAATAAAAATCATAAAAATAATAATTACAGACACTGTGTAATGAGTTTGGAATTTTACAATAAAAGGTTCCTTATTAATTAAATTGTCTAGTTCTTTCATTTCACTTTCACTGTTAAGTTTTAGTTTATTTAAATCTATGACCTTCGGCGTCTTATAGTCAGAACTGAGTTCACTTTTAATTTCGGGAATCATATTACAGCAAGAATCGTTTGTCAACGTGAAATCCAGTATAGGTGTGGTAATATTAACCTTGAAGTTTTTGTAAGCTTTTATCTTCATTGTTCTTGTGAATACAGTGCAATGTTTAGGTATCCTAAGTATACCTGTACCAAATACTGTGGTTTCAGATAGGCCATTTGCACCACAATCTATAGAGATCTTATTTCGATGTGATTGGATAAACACCCATCTGTTATTTGTGAGAGGTTCCCATGCATCAAGTGGTCCAATGTGGGTTTTCGTTATGCATTGCTGTGGTAGTGAACTATGAGGGTTTTTCAACAGTTCTGTTTCACACGTAGGGTTGCCACTGGTCGAAAGGATTGCCCGAGTTTCGCAGATATAGAGCTCAGAGTTTACAAGGCTACATTTTCTTAAATTATCAAAAATACAATAATCATTCTTATCATTAGAAATAGCAATATATGGATTATTTGGTAGAATAAAACTAAACGAATTCGGGTCATTCATATTGTGTGGAATTGGTATAGCTAAGGTTTTGTATAACACATATGTTTCTCTAGTTACTAAAGGGATTTGTAATATGAATACTAATTTATGATTATAATAATAACAGGCTACACTAGAAATACTTAAAATTAAATGAATATTACTTAAATCTAAGGGTACAGGAATATGTGTATCTTCCGGCAAATGTCTGATGTTGTTTACAAGTTCTTTGTAAAGTTGAGAAGGAGATAAAATATTAGGATGAAATACATTTTGACTGGCAAATAGAATATCATTAATAAGGTCTTGTACTTGGAATGACATGGTAAGTAAAGAACTTTCTAAGTTACTAATAATTGAATTTATGCTAGAGTTTATGATAAGTTTATTTGTTACATTTTCATATTTAGAAAAGAATTGGTAAATATTTTTATTTAATTTTTCTTCATTTAGTTCAAGTTGCTTTATCGTTTCTTTAAAAGAGTTTAATGTATTTGTTGTTACTAAAATATTTTCTTTAATTAATTTGGCAAGGGTTTTCTCATCTTTCTGAACGGACTCTATAGCCTGATCATATTTTATTGCATCGTCTTCGTCAAGAGTTCCAAAAATATGCCGAAATGCGATACCGATAGCGCCAAACCATGCTGAGCGTTTATTACGATTAGAAATAAGATGAGATATAGAGTTGAATTCACTTTTAATATCTTCAAAGCGAACCAGTAAGGAAGACAGGGTGTTCTCGCAGGGCTGATAATTAGCACGTTTGCATATCTCTTCCAGAGTGGTAAATACGCCATTTAAATTATATAGATGAGGGCCGATATAGGAAATATTAATGTAATTGATTATATCTAGTTGTCCCTTTTTTATTTTTATTTTACCCAAACCATCGAAAAGGATGCCGGAACTAGAAGGGAGTGGTTCAATAAAACCAGAGGATGTGTGCACCTCACCCATGGCGCTGAAATAGAATTATATAATTTAATCGTGTTAAATATATGTTTAAACCTAAACTTAAATTAGAATAATAGAGTATTAATTATATAAACTTTTATTTATATCTTTGATTCATTGTAGAAAGGAATGTTCGTTGCTTATCGTTTGTGTTTATATTAACCGATGGAATTGTACCTGGGATAGGATGTTATCTTCTTATGCATTCGCAATTAGTTAGACATAGTTTAAGAGACGCTTATTTAATTGATGGGATTATTAAGTATAATATATTATACTATAAACTATACTTTGAGTTTTATTTAGGTATTAGCGCCGGTTTCATTTGATCGAAATGGTGTGTTACATGTTTCCTATTTATTAGAGTGTCGCTGTATGATTATTATTAACCATTATTATTTTATAAGGTCCCTTCCAGATAGGAGACAGAGCTTTTCTTAGCCTTAAGTGATTTTTAATATAAACATAATCTCCAAGTTTATAACGCGGAGGAGGTTTGGTATGTGAATCGTAATAAGATTTTGACGTTTCTTTAGATTTTGTAATGTTTTGCAAGGCAATTTCCCTTGAGAATTTTAATTTATGTTGTAACATTTTTATATAATCCAAATAGGTAGTAGGTTCTTCTTCAAATACAGAATTTGGTATATAAGGCTTATGTCCAAATATGAGTTCGTAGGGCGTGTATTTTGTAGTTGTATGAGGAGTTATATTATATGTGAGTATAGCAGTATAAACATAAGTGGGCCAGTTGTCTTGATTATTATTAATAAAAGATTTTAAATATTCTTTTAGTGTTGAGTGGCTGCGTTCTAGCGCGCCTTGAGTTTGAGGATGGTATGGTGAAGACCAGAGTTGTTTTATTTTTAGAAATTTACAGGTACTCTTGAAAAGATCAGCTGTGAAGTTAGTACCTTGGTCTGTGAGAATGGTTTTAGGAATGCCAAAAAGTGAGATAAAATGTATTAGACAATCGCTGGTCTCTTCAGCAGTTGTGGACCTTATTGGATAAGCTATTGAATATTTTGTAAGATCATCTTGTATGGTTAAAATAAATTTGAGTTTTGCAGTACCTGATTCAGGAAGAGGACCGACTATGTCCAAAGCTATTCTCTGGAAAGGGGCTGTAGATGTTGTTGTTATTTCCATAGGAGCTTTGTTAATTTTCCTAAGAGCCTTATTTTCCTGACAAGATCTACACATCTTTACATAATTTTCTATGTCGCTCCTCATTCCTTTCCAGTAATATGACTCTTTAATTCTTTTGTACATTCTGACAGATCCTAAGTGACCAGCTATAGGAATGTCATGGTTTTCATGTAAAATTTTGGATCTTTCACTTAAAGTTGGATATATTATTTTATTTCGATATACATCGACAGGGATGTTAGTATTATGGAATATGTGAATAATTATATTGTATATTTTAGTATAAGATAATTTATCAAACGGATTTCGGAAATCAGAGATAGAAATGTTTGTTGAATCAGAGGATAGTAATAAGTCGTTCCTCACTTTCTTCAAGGCATCGAATATAGAAGGATATGTCATTTCGTCGAAATGATGAACTTTCGTAAATAGTAAATAAACAATTTTATTTTCATAGTGTATTTTAAGAAAGGAATTTAGTTCTTTTTCGATATTCAAGATGTCATCTTTATTTTCTGTATTAAGAATAACCTCCGATACGTATGGATTACTTTCGTCGAGGTCTATGGATGTTGGAATAAGAATTATTTTATTTGTTGTTTTCAAGAGATGTTCGTTGTGTTCTTGTAATGTAGTATTATAAATTATGTCTTTTTTAGAATTTGATTTTAGAAACTGTGAGTAATCATCGTGGGAAATATTAGGATTATCGGAATTAGATTCATTAGGCGACGGAATTTGGAGTGAGTCGAAATCTAAATTAATATCGTCTTCTGTGATATCTAAATCGATTGGGCCTAGATCAATTAAATCTGAGTGTGGAGATGGTAGTTGATCTTGGTCTGGTGTAACACGAGGTATGGGATTAAGTAAAGGATTTTGAACAGGATTTTGCATTTGATTCAGAGGATTTTGAATTGGATTTGTTTGAAGTATATCTTGATCATTGAAAGAAAGTGGTATAGGAGATGGTAATTGAGAAAATTGATCGTCTAAAGAATTATTTGAATTTTCATCGATATTTGGTAAAAGAGAATTTGGAGATTTGGGATTAGTATGTATAGGATTTACTGGAAATCGAGATAATGCATCAGCATTTGTGTTAATTTTTCCTTTTTTATGAACTATCTCGTAATCAAACTCTTCCAACTTTAGTCTCCATCGCACAAGTCTGGAACCAGGATCTTTACAATTAAAGAGCCATTGGAGGGGCTTATGGTCTGTGACTATGGTGAACCGACGACCATAGATGTAGGGCCGGAAAGTTTGAGTACCGAATACTATTGCTAAACATTCTTTCTCGGTTACACTATAATTGCATTCCGCCTTGTTTAAGGTGCGTGAAGAATAAGCTATTGGCCTGTCTTTGCCTACGGGACCTTGGGATAGAATGGCGGATATGGCATAATTAGACGCGTCGCAGGTGAGAATAAAAGGCTGAGTAAAATCGGGATATGCTAGTATGGGAGGAGAGATGAGTTTACTCTTCAGGATTTCAAAAGCTTGCTGTTGTTCAAATTTCCATTCGAATTCAGTGTCTTTCTTTAATAATTTTGTTAACAATTTTGCAGTCTTGGAAAAATCAGGAATGAACCGTCTATAATAAGACACAAGCCCTAAAAATGACTTAATGTCTTTGGCACATTTGGGAATTGGAAATTTTTGTACAGCTTCGATTTTCTTTGGATCAGGTTTCACACCATGTTCGGTAATAATATGGCCTAGATACCCCACTTCCTTTCGTAGGAATTCGCATTTATCGGCTTGTAGTTTTAGGTTATGGCTTCGAAGTTTTTGAAATACGGACTTAAGATTTTTAATATGAGACTTTAAATCATATGAATACACTACTATGTCGTCTAAATATACAAAACAACGTTCACCTTGAAGACCAGCTAGCACGTTGTTCATTAGTCTCTGAAAGGTCGCTGGTGCATTTTTAAGGCCAAATGGCATACGAGTAAATTCATAATGACCTTGAGGTACACTAAATGCCGTCTTATTAGTGTCCTGTGATTTTACTTTTATCTGATGGAAACCCGAGCTTAAGTCTAAAGTTGTAAAATATTTGGATTTACCTAATTGATCAAGGATTTCAGTGATGTTTGGTATCGGATAAGTATCGCCTATAGTGATGTCATTTAATTTACGATAATCAATAACAATCCTCCATTTTTGGGTTCCAGAAGCATCTATTTTCTTAGGTACCACCCATATAGGTGCAGACCACGGAGATGAAGACGGCTTAATTATGCCTTGATGTAGCATTTTTTCGACTTGTGTTTGTACTTCCTTTTTGTGTGCCTCTGGGAAACGATACGTTTTTACACTTATAGGATTATTTGTGTCGGTATTTATTTCATGTTGTAGAGTGTCGGTTGCTGTCAATGATTCGTTTGGGAAATGGAATATATCACTGTATTGGGCACAAATATCAAAGAGGGACTTGGATTCTTCTTCATTTAAATGAGCTGTGCGTAATGATTCAATTACTCTTCTCGAGCGGTCAATAGCAGATTCAGAGAAATGATGTTCAAGATTGGATGTTGGATGATATTCAATTGGATGCAGAGTGATTAACATATTTGGATTTAGCGATATTGGGTTTTCTGACACATTAACAATGGATACGTTTACTCTATTATTCTCTTTGACTTTCACGATACAATTTGCGAGTAATAATTTGTCCGAAACGTATTCATCTAATATAAGGCCTTCTTTAATTTCGGGATTTACGACGGAACACTCTACAATAGTCTCAGATCGAGGAGGTATTTCATAAGTAGGTTCGTTAAAGTGGAGTTTGATTTTATTACCATCCGGTCCTTCTAAGTGTCCTGTTTTATAATTAATTTTCATGTCAAAAGTTGTAAAGAAGTCATTGCCTAGTATGCCGTCATATTGAAGACATATTTCCTCAACAATATGAAACTCGTAAGAAATAGTAAGTTTATCTACCTGAAACTTGAGATTTGTAGTACCGAGACTACGGATTGGTTCGTCTTTAATATCTACTCCTTTAATAGTAACTATGTTATTTTTATTTATTGTTTGAATCTGAGATAGGCACGAGCGCTTAAGCAAACATATAGAGGATCCAGTGTCTACTAAGAGATTTACAGGTTGATAGGATTTAGAGGTTCGTAATACAACACAAGGTAAATATCTTTTAGAATTCGTATTAATTTTATATATTTTTTTAGGAAGATCATTTGATAATAGTGAAACAGTGGGCATAGTGCTCATTATAGGTTTAGAAATGGTTGACGTAGTTGATACAGTAAATGCGAGAGTTTTGGGAACTGTGGATAAAGAGGATACAGTGGACACAGTGGGTTCAACGGATGTAGAGGAAACAGAGGATACAGAGGATTCAGTGGATCTAGAGGTTGTAGTGTTTCTACCTAATGTAGAGGATACAGAGGATATAGAGGATGCATTGGGTACAGTGGATACAGAGGATGCAGTGTTTCTACATAATGTAGAGGATACAGAGGATGCAGTGGATACAGTGGATACAGAGGATGCAGTGTTTCTACATAATGTAGAAGATACAGAGGATGCAGTGGATACAGTGGATACAGAGGATGCAGAGGATATAGCATTTCTTCGCGATACAGAGGGTTCAGTGAATACGGTCTTACTATATGATGCAGAGGATACGGCGGATGTACTGTTATTGTATGATGCAGAGGATACAGCGGATATGATGTTTCTATATGATGCAGAGGATACAGTGTTTTTACGTGATGCAGAGGATTCAGTGGATACGGTGTTTTTATGTGATGCAGTGGATACGGCGGATGTAGCTTTTTATATGATGCAGAGGATACAGTGTTTTTACGTGATACAGAGGATTCAGTGGATGTAGTGTTATTACATGATGCAGAGGAAACAGTGTTTTTATATGATGCAGTGGGTACAGCGTTTCTGTGTGGTACAGAGGATTCAGTGGATACAGCGTTAATAAATTTGGTATCGGCTTTGAAATTATTATTTTTATTTCCCGGGCGATACCATTCGGGAAACCGATTTAGTTTAAATTACCTTGGGAGGTATATTCGTCACTATTATCCTGGTAATTAAAATGTGTGTCAATATGTTGTGTGCGATTCTGAGTAAAGTTTTGATTGCGATTTTGATTAGAGTTAGGATTACGATTAGGGTTTCGGCTGTTATTATATTGTCTTTTACGGCAATTTTCTATACTATGACCCATGTTTTTGCAATATCTACAAGTTATCACATTTGCAGTATTATTTGAGGAAAAGTTTGGTCTCGAGAAACGATTAGGTGTTGAATTAGGACGTGGTATGTTGTTATGTTTTTTATTTGTCATCCCCAATATCTTTTCTTCTGCTATCGCGAAAGCAATTGCTTCCGAAAGCGTTGATGGGTCCTTGCATCTCACTATTGTGGAGAGTTGTGGCTGAAGGCCGGTTGTGAAAATGTTTAATGCTAAATCTTGCATTGCTGCTACGCGACCTACGAGTTCATCCTTTTTTTTCGTGGGTATTGATATGTTTATTTCAGCCAATAGTTTTGAAAGGCATGACTCCACCTTCAGGGAGTATTGGCTGATAGTTTCATTCGTGGACTGTTTACAGTCTTGTAAGTCTGCCAAAAGATATGCATAATGCTTCTTATCGCCGAACTGGGCTTTTAAGAAATCCTCAAGTTGAGGCCATTTATTAAAATCTCTAATTGAACACGCTGATTCTGCCTTTCCTTCTAGCCTACTCAGAATATATTTTAAAAGGACATCGGTTTGCGATGGTGTGGCCATACTCATCGCATTTTGACAATTTGCTAAGAATGGGCCTAACTTTTCTCGTGACCCATCGAATGTAGTAATGAACTTGAGTAATATGTTTAAGTCGATTTCTGACATTTTGCTGGAACTACTGTCTTCGGTTTTTAAGTTTTTAGACATATATTTTTTTACACAAAATAAGATATAGAAAATGAAGAGCATAACTTCACTGGAAATATATAACACTTTACACTTGAAACACACACGGAACTTCGGAGTCGTATTCGGGTAGGGGATTTTCGTATCCCACCGCTGCCACCATTTAATGTTATATAGGTTCTTAAAATAATCTTTTTAAAAACAAAATGATTTTATTTAGTAATAGAATACAGAGATGTAACCTCAATGAATACCGAATAGAGACTAACCCTGCTCCCGTTCGCTATGCTTATATGCTTTCCTCTTGATTACTTAGCATATTAGATAATCAAGAGGTTAGCCATTACTCCTACATATTAAGGGTATAACAGCACGTAGCCTATAACGTAACTAAATAACAAACAGCTACGGTAGCTTGTACGTTATGTGAGAATATAGATTTTGCAAATGTACATAGTAATCGCTGTAAAGGTGTCTTTTTTATATAAAAAAAACTTCTTCGTCTTTGTAGCATCCCTTGAGGCGAGTTTAAATTCAACGTGACTGAACTATGCCTTAACGAACCGCACTGAAAACATTTCTGAAGAAAACTTTGATGTATGCTTATTTGAGAAAGACATGGTATTAACATATTAAACTATTATACATATTTCTTTTCGTTAAATTAATGTAAGTTATATGAAAATCATCATTAGTTATTGTACTAATATAAGCTTCAATACAAAGAAAAAATTCGGTCCCTCACCACTTTGCTGTTTCTTTGGAATTTAAACTCAAACCCAGAGCAGTCCTGATTGAACATTAATTCAACACAATGACTCAACTAAGACACCAGTTTTCTGGTTAAGTGAACACTGACAAATCGGCTGTTATGCAATTGCGTGGACAACTGATTGCATACAATCAAAATAACTGAACCATGTGTAATATGCAAACAGTGTCCAAGGATAACACGCATAGATATAGATGGCATATTGATCGAGTCATCGATGCGACAACAATTTGCCGGTCTACTCGACTTTGCCGGTATGCAAATGTATGCTCCATTTTCCGCTAGGGCGAGAAGGATTCGCGTACTGGGGAAGAGCATACCGGATGTACCGCTGTCGTCGCAGGAAATTGAGAACGCTGCATAAATCCTGATCCTGCAAAACAAATTTGATACAATATAATCCGGATATTGATACAGTGTTCGTGTCCTAACGATATCACGGATGGTTTATACGTGTATTTCATTGTTTGTTAGCACAACTGTAATTTAAAGCTTTTTGCTTTTCAAAAAAATGTATGTGAATAATTAAATGTATTGTCATTTAAAATTGTTTTCACTAAACCAACCCCTATTTAATTATTTTACGCAAATGCTAACATTTATTTTGCGATAAAGTGAACTAATCTATAACATTTAAGTAAAGTATACGCCAATGAAAACCAACATGTAACGGTATTATAAATTACTGTCGTGTAACTTTGTACCGACATGACTCACAACATTTTAACTCCAATATTCTTAACCAAACATGTTTTGGTACTTGTGGTATCTCGAAAAGCAACACAGCATGTCGGTAGGGTGAAATATTGTCGGGAAAATTGAATACGTGCAGGTATTCACAGTCACTTCAGTGCCCTCTCGGCATTACTAGTTACTTTAGTATTCGTTTATACTTTTGAAAGATGATATACCGCTAACATAATAAAAGGATAAAACTTAACTTAATATTAAAAAATATTCTTCTGAAAAATATTATTCTTACATTTGATTGGTATTTTTGATATGTATTTTATTATAACTACATATATACTAACAGTAGAAATTATAATATAGCTTTATTCAAATACGTGAAGGGAAACTGTAATTTCATAATGGCGACAAATGGAGTTAGTTGAATAAGGTATTTAATTTGCGAAAATATATTTGAAAAGTAAGATTTGATCAGAGATGGTAACATGGAAATTGTTCAGAGCTTTCCACCTGTTCTCTGTGATTAAAGTGCGTTTCTGCAAACACACGGCGCAAACGAGAGCGACGACAAATGTAAATGTTAGCACAAGAAACCTTTTGCGGTTTACATTGAGAAAAATTTACACTGACTTTATAAGCATCGTATGAAGCAAGATACATCAAAGGATTTCTTGTTTTTGATGTTTATAAGATTTAATAAATATCAAGAGTAAACTTTTGAATTTTTTATTAGAACACACAAGTTTGACTCCCAACGGAACAACATGTTTAACGTCTTAACACAGCTCTCTAGACAATGTTAAATATTGTCTTATTGGTAAATCTACCATAAACGTATTAATTGACATCCATTACAATTTAAATCACGTCCATTTAAAAATAATTTAACAAATAATGCTACACAGCTGATCATAAGCGTCCGCCATCTTGTCTCTCAATAGCTTTAAACAAGGGACCGGATAAATTTTATTTAACGGCGTTAAAACAAATATTAATTCGTTTTGAGTTAAGAAACAATTGATACTTATTGGTTTAATGGTTATATATATTATGGGTACACTGACTTGTAGTGATTGTACTGACAAGCGCCTATTAGAATTTATATCAATACCGTTCAAACGACTCATTTAAATGCATACAATTTTACAACTTAATCTATCCATAGCCATAGAATGTTGGATTTTCTTCGAGTTAAATTCCATTAACTGCAAACGTTACCGCAAATAGCAATGTCTAACTAGTCCAAGTGATTTTATCGACACGGAATAGAACTAGGTGGAAGCCGGGGTACATTAAATTCAATAACACGAGTTAGGGAGTTCGAAGCTCGCTTCGAACGTCCTCAAATAAGTAAAGAAGAAAACTTTTGAAAAACTCCGCTCAACTCGTACTGTTGCATGTATAAATATATCTAAGGTAAACTAAAATAACTTTATACTTAGCTATTTTTTGTATCTTCCGCCGTCGTTTGTTGGCGATTAATATTTTGTTTTTGTATTCAACTTTTAGTCATCAATTTGTTTACGTATGTCGTACTGAGATTCAAGTCTCTATTGGTTTCAACGTCATTGTTTTATTCAAAGAGATGCATTGTGGCTATTTGTCTGTCTGATCCATTAATTTGTATCAGAACCTAATTGTTATTGAAGTTTAAACATAATTACTTCCAGTAATTGTTGTATATATATTACTAAGTGGTGGTTTATTAGCAAAAATAAAATATACTAAAATACAATAAAAGCTACTGCCTGCAGTCTTAGAGAATCTTAGGTTTAAACACTTAAAAACAATGTCATTCATTAGGAACTAGGGTCTTATATCCAAGCTATTGAAGTATGAGAGTCACAGAGTATAGAGAGCGCCCTATGGAGATTAGCCGTCGTGGCCGATTTTCTCTGGACAACATTATTACCAATAGATTTTTTAAGTTTCTGTAGGAATGTATAATCTTGTTAAATGTGTTTAGTATTGTCTTTTATTGACATAACTTTTACACATTTAAAGAAAACCCTTTTTACCGGATTTAAGTTATGTACTGAAAAAACAGTTAATATTTTGCTTTTGGCGTACGACGACCAACTCAGTGGTGGTGCTTTCGAAACGGCCAATAAATCTTCTTTTATATTCGCAATAAACACGTTAAGTGAAATATCGTATAGCATGTCTTGACCCGAAGTACGACTACATGTGTCAGACAGAAGGCTGATCACCGACTTTTCTATAAGATATTTATCAAAGAAGCGGATCCAATCTGATTTATTTTAGATTATATGCATAGTTTATGTTAGAGGTAGTAACGAACAATTCGGTCTGAGTTGCTATGTTAGTAAACAAAACCAAAACAAATCAAAAATCTCCTAAAGTTGAGCCTGGGCAGCATACCAACGTTTTAAGATATGCGTGTTCTTTGTGATCAACACCTTTAGGATATCATCGGTGCTATGCCTAACACGATGCATCAAGGATGATACCGTTTTAAGAATGATGGCATTTAACATGTTCCCGTGCACGTGTTGTTATACTGAATACAGCGAGCGTATTCAATGCCTTCTGGGTAAAACAGGTCCATATGCTGCACGAGTAAAATGATTCACAATACGTCATGAACAGAATAAATTTGCTTTGTGGTGAGCTACGTGCAAACCTCCAGGACAGCATATTACGGCTTACGGCTAACGCTCTTCTTTTTCACTCCAGATCAGAGCCATAAGACAAATCCTCTGTAACCCAATGATACTTATATTACGTCACTCATTTGAGTGGCTCACTATTAATCAACATCGGTTGAACTGAATCAACGTCATAAGAAACTAAGTCAAACGCTTTAGACAAATATATATTATCGTGATTATGAAAATATGCTTTAAATTCCGAGATGTGTTATTTAATACATGTCCTGAGTTAAGTGTCATTGTTGGACTGGACATTATTATTCGATGCGACGGGACAGTTTAGTTGTTAGCACGCCCTCGTCTCTAGTGCCTATGACAAAACTAACTTGTAAGTATCCCGTAGTTTGCTCTGTAATTTTCTCTCAAACGCTAACACATGGTATCAAGTTAACAAAACAATTTAATCGTATTATTCTGAGTTATATATATATATTATGAAAATATCTATATCTTAGTCTGTAAGTAGAACAGTGTTGGCCTAGTGTCTTCAGCGACTCATCTCAGAGGTGGTAAATTGGAACCACGGCTGTGTGCCAATGGTCAATGTGCGCATTTAACAGTCGCTCTTACGGAGAAATCTGAGGGCCAGACCAGAAGGTCGTAGTACCACTGGTTTTTTTTATTGTCTGTAGTTAGAAATAGAATCAGTTTTATGTGTGACATTTTTATAATTTTATTTAATAAGTTAATTTTAATTTATCTTTTTAATTAGGAGCATAGATAAGAAATAGATATATTATTAAAAACAAAATATAAACTGTTTTGCAAAAAACGGGCACCTAAGGAAATTAACGTTCTAAGGTCGATTACAGTTAATTAAATAAAATGTAAATGCCTGACGCACTCTGTATACTTATAATCGTGAAAATTAATACGCATGAAGTGAATTCTTTTATTAATTATTTGATGAATTCTTTAAAACCGATGTTACATCCCCAAACAAGAAGTGGTCGACAATAAATACAAGAAGATTTATTAACTTTCTTAAATTAAATAAAATTACAAATGTAAAATCCTAATAACGAATGTGACCTCAAGCCAAATGCACAACTTGAATCCTTGTGAATGTTTTAAATAACGTTTTGAGGAATACGTTCCCACTCTTCTGAAATAACTCTTTTTGCTCTCTGATGTTTTGTAGAGCAGCCCTGCGATTTTTGAAAAGGTGGGATCTTGTAGTTTATTGTTAATCAGAATGCCAAATCATAAAATGACTGCTTCACGACTGATTTCAGAGCGACCGCCGATGCAAAAACCGCTGTATGAGTTCGAAAAGTGAGTTACAGAATCGCAGGGCAGGTTGCACAGATCTTATTCGTTCCTTTAGAACATACTAGACACGCTCCCAACGACGGAACCCAACTTCTTGCATCTACACTTCCACGTGGCCAGAACGGAGTGGGACGGGCGAGGATTGTGGGCCATAAAAATGTAATATTCCTTATCTAATAACATGATGCTGATGGAGTAATTTAGGGCCCCGGGCGGCAACTCCTGATATTGGCTACCAAAGCCACAAGCTAACTTTTACTCCTCTTTCTTCTTCGAGGCTCGTCTTCAGGTCCACGCTTGACGCTTTACGACACGTAAGTTTTCTTAATTTTACCGGGCCTTATCGCTTTATCAACATATAAGAAAGTGGTATACGTAGTTAATGTAAAATGAAATATTACATTATTTATTTTGTAAAAAATATTCAAAAAGTTTTAAAATTTTAGTAATCAGTAATTAATCATTTCAGCAACAGAAGCGACACTATATTAGTATTATAGTAAAGCAATTTTACAATAATCATTTTTCCTTTTTTTTAGTTAATTTCAAAATTTAAATTTGGTGCTTCATGTAACATGCCAATACATCGTGAAATTAATAAAACCTCTTTCTTGTATTAAATAAAATATGTGTCCGTTCTCTTGCAAAAGAGTGTATGAATATGAATATGAATGTATTATTATTCTTGTAGATAAAAAATGATAATTATATATTCTGTTTTCCGAGTTTAAGTGTGGGAATTGTAAATATAAATTGTAGAAGTAAGAGTATATTTAATTTAATAAGCCAGAGCTTAGATAGATATATCGGATAAGAAGTAATTAGATTTTTATTTTAATATTCCTCTCCATTACGTTAGGAAAATAAGTAACAAAGCTTTTGGCAACAGTCACAAAAAAATCGCATAAACTATTTTCATATGCGCCGTTTTTTTACAAAATTGGTCGTTTAGTTCAATCTACATTTATTGAAAGTTTTATTTTTTTTCAGTCCATTACGGAATTATTTTATAACTTACACGTGTAAATGATAAGGCTTTTTATTACAATAAGAGATTATCGAGGTCCGTATTCTAAAATTTAAACGGATTTCAATGTTATCTCAAAATCAGATAAACCATATTTTTCTATGAAGATCGAAGTCAAAACATAATTTATTCATGTAGGTATGCTTATTGTACACTTATAAATGTCAAAAACAAAAAATGACAGTTCATCGGACAGAAAACTCTATGCCACTTTTTAACATTTTGGTCAAACTTCAAAACAGGATTGTGATTTGACGTTTTACAGTATACGCATGGGATGGATAAGTAATAATAATTATACATCCGTAAAGTATAGTATATTTTTATTATTCAAAAAGTCAGGTACACGATGGATATTTTTTTCCTTTTTACAGCAATCAGAAAGATTTGGTTTCAAAGTAATTTTGATTTAGCTCTTTTAAAACTACTCAAGCCTTATTGCTATTAATAAAGAAAACTAATTTTCCGCGGGCTGCAGGGATCCGGGTTATGCTGGCTCTCATCAAGCAATCATTATGGCGCCATGTTTTTAA
>CAJOBZ010000005.1:3987500-4007500 GCA_905332375.1 Pieris macdunnoughi | reverse complement strand
ACTGTGACAGTTCCTGTAAAATTATATACTTGCAAGTCATCACTTGTAATTTTAGAAAATTACAAGTGGTTAGAAATGGTTAGAAATGGAAGCTTAATGCTACTGTAACAAATAATTAATTAATTAATAGCTTATAGTAAAATTTATTACTTTTGTAGTTCATTTGTTAACTCAATTTTATTTATTACCATTATAACAAATAACATTTTAGAAATGGGTTCCTGTACAAAAAACCTGAATTTGTAGTTTTTGAAACATTTTAACATTAGTTTTGTTATATTCTCAGAAGCAATTATTAGTTAACTAGACATTATAGACATGAACCATAACGATATCTGCAATCCCTAGTTGTATATTCATTACATGAAACAGAACTATAATCCGAATGAATAATGACTGAAATATAATATTCTAAGCGTGAAAGTAATTTCAGAAGTGGTAATACAAGCCGGGTGTCTTGTAGACCGTTGTGCGCGGAATCTCTGCTTGTATCTTCTTCAATTTGCATATAAATTGTGTCTTCCGGTCAGATACACCGCCAAGATGACACACGTCCGTGATGCTACCCTAAAAACATAACGCATACGAAAATTGTATACTCTTTAAATTTCTTAATTATTTTCTGAGTAATTTTATATTAAGAATATTTTGCAGAAACAAAAAGGAACACAGTTACAGCAAAAAGATTCTTCAGTGTTTTCATAAAGCTTTTCATTCGCGTGAAAAACATTTGTTACAGGAATTAATTAAAAATTTTGAATACGGAATCGCTTATCAGCATAAAGCAATCTTTTGTTCAAATTAACGCCTATATTAGTCTTCATAAGGCTGGCTCGGGCGGGCAATAAAACGATAGAAAGCAGCTAATTTTTCAGCAAATCATCTCCGGTCCCTATGAAGTCATCAATATTCATTTTGCGGCGCGCCCGCTAAACAAACACCTTTCCGAAGTAGCATAACACGCTTCCTTTGAAGAGAACTATGACGTGGGTGACGGCTCGTCGCGAGGGGGCTAACTCAATTTGTTTGGATAATTGGCTTGTTTCATGAACGTGCTCTACACCAATAAATTGTTCCACGTAACTGAATAGATTACAGAAATGTCATAATTGGTTTGATGCAGTTGTATCCGACAGAATGTAATGAGCAAATTTACGCTGCTCAGTTAAAGTTAACTAATTGGACTTTAATTTAAATAAATTGTTATAATTTATTATATCAATATCAAATGATAAATTAGGATAACTAATTCAAAAAGCTCTTTATAATTTATGTTATTAGTATCGTTTGTCACGGTATAAGAAAATAACTATCAACGTATAAATATGTGACGACTACGTTAAAATTTTAGGGTATATTCATAAAATGATAAGGCTAACGAAGACTAGGATTGGTTTAGCAGCGCACGTACGGGACCGCAACGTCCAGGCCATCATTACTGCGGCGCGTCGCCAAATTGCGACGTCCGCAGCCTTTAGCGTCGCACTTGCAGGCCACGTAGGAGCCAACAATTTTGTCATTACACATAATGCTTATTTAGGATTTTCTCATTAGAAAATATATTTTGATTTTGGAATTCCGCCCACATATTTGATAATTGAATTAGGATGGAAAGTTTATACGTAACGTTGCATGAAATGTTGAAAAATATTTATTAGTATGATATATTCCTTATTGGTGGAACTGTGACTATGACGGGTTAAAATATTATAACTTTTTAGTCGATAATGCACATAAATTACGTACGCTACATATTAAAATCACTAAAGTTACTTTTGCATTTTTATGTCAATAACAGTTTGCTAACAAAAATACGTAAATCAGTGGCGCTACAACCTGTTCACGTCTTGGCCTCAGATTTCTGAATCTGTTTCATGATTATTTTTTAATCAAATAGGCAAGTAGGTGATCAGCCTCCATTGCCTGACACACGCTGTCGACTTTTTGGTTCTAAGCCATGTCGATTTCCTCACGATGCTTTCCTTCACCGTTCGAGCTAATTTTAATGCGCACATAGAAAGATAGTCCATTGGTGCACAGACCAACGACCTCAGGTATGAGAGTCGCACGCTGAAGCCACTAGGCCAACACTGCTATGACAGTTTGCTAAGTTTTATAAATTACGCAGGTGTCCTACTCACAAGAAAAATTTTGGTACAGTGCGAGTTATGAACCTGACTGATAAACTTAAAATAGCTCCGTGTTACAGGTATGTAACACTATAAATATATTTACATATAACTGATACAAAAGACATCACAGATTCAGACAACTACAATAAAGAAACCCTCCTTTATTGTATTTTATTCTCGGACATCCTTTAGAAACTAGCAAATAGTTCACAAGCAGTCAACTCATTGCGCTAAAACCGCTCGCTTATCCACATCTCTACCGTAACAACCATTGATGTTTATTTCGTCACAATGAATTCCTGAACAATTTTTTTAATTTTGAATACATTCGAGTACAATTCTGTGGCTGTTGCTCGCCCTCGGCAATCTCCAAATTGCCTCTTTATGTGCAGATGTTCCGACCCTCGGTTTTTCCGTCTTTTGAATGTCGTTTTGCTGTTAAATAACGTGCGCTTTTATTGTAATTTGAATCTTTAAGTTTACTTCATTCTCTTCAATGCATATTGCCATGGTCGGTGGACAAAATGTAACAAAACTTAAAGATTTTCTCGAACTTACATTGTATTTTCTAGTAACAGTTGTGTTTAAATATTGTCTAAAAACTATTTTGAGTGTATACCACTTTGTTCCTTTTGTTGTAGAGACTCTTGGGCTGTGGGGTTCAAGTGCACAGGCACTAATTAAAGATTTAAGTTGGCGCCTGGTAGATAATACCGGTGACCCCAGAGCTGGTGCTTTAGTCGCTCAACGAATAAGTATCGCAATAACGAGGAAATGCTGACAGCATTAAAGGTACACTGCCACAGGGACCTAACTTTATAAATGTATTTTAGTTTTCTATTTATTTATTGTAATTATTGTATTGGTTAAAAATATTGTAAATACTCTATAGTTGTGTGTTATTAATAAAAAACATCGGAATTTTCCCCACTTTATTCTAATTTGATCTCATTTTCATTCTATGATTTATTTATATACAAATTTTCCATCTGCCAAAAAATGTTATCCCCTCTAAATACTTTTCTATTAAATTAAAAGATTTAAGGTCATAAACGTTTCTCTCAAAGATACAAAAGAAAGAATGAGATTTGAAATTGCTTCTCAACGAAGGAGTTCCTTTGAAATTCACTAATGGTTACAATTACACATTTAACAAGATTCAAACTCATTTAATATTTCTTGGCTGAAATTATTTTTCGTGAAGCAAATTAATTTCTTAGTATAATACTTCTTTCAAAATCTGAATAAACTTGAGGAGTAAGTATTTCATAAAAAATAGCCGAGCGGTGTGCCCGCGGCAAAAGCCAAATTACGTCGTTATTTACAAGTAGGTAAACCTTCTTATGGGAAGTAGCAATAACGTTTTTAAATTAATAAAAAAATACGACAAAGCTTTTGATAAATCCTTTACAATTATCCTCGTTTGTTTAAGGAATAAGTACTTCAACTGATTGGTTAAATAAATTATTATTTAATCTGTACAATAAAACAGTGTTTTTGCACCGTTTTATTATAATAATGCCATTTTATATCTAACACCCGAGATATTATTTATGTGAAAATAACTATCATTTGAACTAAAATCTCATCTATGTTATTAAAAAAAATCGGTTAAAATGCGACAACTTCCATTGTAAGTTTAGGTATATACAGTTACTAGTTGTATCCTTAGTTTTATGGAGTTTTATCGTATGTTAGTTAGCTATGAATTTCCTATACATCAGGTTTTGGTCATAAATAAAAATGTCTGTTAATGCTTGCTTTTATAATATTAATTAAATTAGTGCTTCTCCCATGGTACAGCGGTGCCCCTTACATTTACTTAAAATAGGAAGTAGAACTGAAAAAGACAAATTTTATCTTTAAAAAAATACAAATGAAAACAAAAATGCAAACTAAGATTCCTCAACACCCAATGGGGCCCTCATCCGTGTATTACCTTTCATAAATTGATTACCTCTCCCCCCCCACTACCTTTAGAATAATTTCCCATGGTAGGATAAATTGTTCAACGTCAAAGATAGTTTATCTTAAGGGGCTTAATTTTAAATTCGTTATAAGTAATTTACTTACGTTGGGATCACGATCGTATGAACATTTGTGCACATCAAACGCCCTTTGACATTTATTTTTGTCTTTTGTATCTGGAAAAAATTCAATAAATATAAATAATAACCTTCGTAGGCTTAAACTTCCAATTTTCACGCGCAAATAGTATACATGATAAACATATGACATTGCATTTCGCTTGTATTATTAAAATAACCTGGTTCTAAAGCGAACGGTAAAAAGGGTGAAATACGAAGAAGTATGTTCTTTACATTGCGAGATAATTGTTATTTCGGCCGGAACTGTACCTTGGTACGGCCTAATGGCTGAAGCCTGGTGGCTTATTATAAAACATGTAATGTAATCCGTTAATGTATTAATACCTATATCTAGACTATAAATAAAAAGTAAAAGTATTCGTGCATATTATAGATGTGTTTACCTATGAACAACGCAAAGACTTCTTATTGTGTGCCGATTGTAATAATCTATGCGTCTTGTCATATTATTTGAAGGCTTTGCAATTAATGCAATATCTACTTACCTAAATGCTTGCAGGTAGATATCATTTTAGTGACCCTGTCAGTATATTGTTCAGGTATGAGGCTTATCATCATGTCATAATCGACGTTTTCTTCATCATCAACCTATTACAGTTATAACAGAATAATTGGCCAATGAATGTTTCCTACTCTAAACAACTAATTAAATGTAATTACAATTTAAAACATTACGAAAAATGTTTTTAAAATTTAGGTATGAAAATGTTTTATAATTCTATAATTTCATCGACCTTCGAGTCTGAAAAACTTGGCTTTTCGAAATGTATTTCTTATATTCTTTTACTATTCGATATTAAAATATCGCCTAGACATAGACACGAAATCCCATTAAAAAACACAATACAACATTCTTACATTTAATCTTAAAACCAAAAAACCAAACCATTACAAAAAACCAACACTTATACGTGTTCCTCGTTTTGTTTCAGGATAAAATAAATTAATTTTATAAACAAACTCAAGAGTAAACAAAAGAAAAATAACTCACAAGGCTCCCTTCCTCCAATAGGCAAAACATATAGCACTTCAATTTGTTGTCCTCCTTAAATATGCCGTTTTCACAATTTGCTATATCCTCTGGGGGCAAGTAGAATAAAGACTCTTTAATGTAGGTATGTAAACACGTCACACACTTTAATATTTAACACAAAGAAAGCTTATTCATCCTTTATAACTGTTCCGATCTATACAAACTTTCTTATTAAAATTTTATTTGGCGTTTGCTTATCACCCATGTCATTGAAGCAATGCACTGGAAAATGAAAGCAGACATGCCATGATACCATCACTAATAAATGCAATATTTTTTAGTCCGCCATATCATAGTCACCTGGAACACTGTATTGTAGTTTTTTTTGTAACAATAATTTCATTTCATTTCATTCATTCATTCATTCATTTCATAAAAATTCAAAGTAATAATGAAACGATTTTGATAATTTTGGTCATGGTATCCCAGGCTCTGAATTGTGTTATGTATTACTACATCCTCGTTTCTAATAGGCTACTATGGAAACAAGCTGCATTTTTATGAAAACGAAAATCTTGTGAAATAAACACATTCTTGACGATCAGAAGGGTATTTAATTTACGAAACTATTAAATCGAAGATGACCATTTCCGTCGCGTCCAAACCCAAGCGCAAAAGGAATCAGTTGAGGTAGACAGTACTCATTGTCCTGTCTCATCAAAGTGACATAAGGTGTGGTAGCAAGAACGCAATTTTCCTCTCAGAATATATTAATTTATTCTGCACTGATAAATATAGTCTATAAATTATTAGGTCTGTGGAAAAAGTTAAGCTGCGAATAGAGCGGTGTTTGCTTCAAAAGTAAAAGAACAAAGGTTAGATGAAATAAATAGCTGTTTCGTTTTTCAACTCACCCTCAGCCACCCCGGTCTGACTGACGCATTCGTTGTGAATATGCTCTATTATTTCTTTGATTTCGTCGCTAAGCTCCTGAAAATATACGAGACGCAAATTGCATTATAATTGAATTTTTCTTTTGGCTTAACCTTTAGTTTGAAATGTGTTTACATTACAGATAAATAAATATAAAAAGTTCAACCATTTAAAATTTACAACTTATAATATAATGCGAAAGTTCTAGCGTAATATAATTTATCTAAATATTTTTTTTGTGAATGATGAAAGGTCGCTCTTTGTGAATGACAAGGCTCTGTAACTTTAATATTAAAAACGATTCAAAGAAAATTATTAAGCAGAGATTCCATTGGGACTACCCCAACATATCAAGTTTATATCATAATATTAAATATGAATAAGCCTACATGTTTGTTTCCACAGTGTTTGTACATACCACAAAAACTAATTTTAATACTACTATAAAAATATCATTAGTTTAGATATGCCTATAAAGAATTAGCACCTGACAGTCCTGGATTCGTAACCTGGCTTTAAAGTAAATAAAAAAAATTGAGAATAAAATGAAGACACAAAAAGCTCCATCACCTTTGTATAAAAATACCATTAGGTAAGGGAAATTCAAGCACTTTTAGATGTAATTATATTTTCTTCCGAAAATGCTCATACATAAAAGAAAATTAGTACACTAACAATCATTCATTAACGATACATTCACGATAAAAAAGATTTAAATACGTAAATACTTTTTACAATCTATTTAAATTAATATTAAAACAAAATTAAACCGACGTTACTTTAAATAAAATATTTAAGGAAACGCTAAACTGGATATTCGGAATACTATTTATGGGGGAGACAGAGGACAAGAAAAGTCGATTCAAGTCTGTAGAGAAACTAGCATATTGGAAAAGATGGAATGTCGGGTTTTATAATGTCATGAGGGCACGATGTTGAGTGACTGACAGTGAGTAATAGTATTTCACTGTGCCTTACCAATTTACTTTAGCTAGTCCTGTTAGTTTATTTACGCAAACAAAGTACGTGACATATATATTAAAATGTATGTGAAAATATATATGTAAATAGATAAAACTCTTTCAATTTAATATTGGTATTTTTTATGTGAAAAAAAACAGTATTACTGTGTCTTCCACGTAACGTTAATTTTCTTTGATTTAAATATAAATTCTATCGGTTAAAAGTAACTTACATTTGACAGAATCCACACTTTATTTAATTTATTGTTACAATTGTTCTTACCGGTTTTTCCTTTGCCCCATATCCAAATGGGACGACTGTTAAAAATATCAGTAGCAACGCCGACATGGCGTGCCACTATGGCAAGATAACAATTAACATAGCCTTATATTCAATCAAAGCCTAGCAATTAGAACTGGCCAGTAATTAATACTTCCTCTCATTATTGTACATACAACTTAAATTGTCGACTGTCGATTAGAAATCTTGTTACCTCTATTATAAGTTACAGCTATACATCTAAGCATAAACGAAAACTAGTGGTTTATCTAATCTAATTTTCAATGTCTAGTGATTTGGTATGTTAGGCTGATTCTAGACATAGGTATTTGTTCCACAGTTTAATATAGTATGGTTTTCATGTATATCCTGTTAGAATATGACTTGTAAGCAATACCACGGTTTTTTTATATAACAGGGGGCAAACTAGAGGCTCACCTTACATTGCCAGAGAGCTCGCCAGTGCGTTGCCGGCCTTTTAAGAATTAGTACGCTGTTTTATGGTTGGTATGGAATGTTTACGCCAAAGAAACTATTGATTACTTATCTACTTTCATTTTTCATAACAGCGTCAGCTGTTACGTACAATAGTTACTGAGTGTTGAATTTTATTTAAAAATATTCATTACATTATGTTAATGAATTGATATAGAATCTGCCGTAATGTTTAATAATTACTTGATTCATGTAATTTGACGTCCAGGTCATACAATATAATACGAAAAAAATTAACTTTAAAAACAACATTTTATGAAGCACTAGAAAAATAACGCTTGCGTATATCATGAAATATAGATATCAATAGTTTTGTAATGTAACAACTAACAAGGGCAGACAATCTGCTCTGAATTGATGAAGTTGGCACAAAATATTTTCGCGTTGAAAAATATAACAACACTGGCGTGTTTTTATTACATAGAACAAAGAGTTTATTTTTAGTTTAAATTGTACAAAATATCTATTAAAGTTTTCGATAATCTGTTACACACACTTTCGCAAAGTGCAATCGACATGAAAAATCCATTAAGGTCGTTTCGGACGTAGGCGGCGTCAGTGACCGTGCTAAGCGGATTTGTTGCGTCCTCCCTGCTGGCTGCCGGCTGTATCCGCATGCAGTTTGCGCTTACTATGCAGATGCACAGGACGCATCAATACACACATTATATGACTCCAACGAAACTCCACAGGCGCTCAAACAATACGAAACGCAAGGAAACGAAGCTTAGATGTACATGATTTCTTATATAAAATAACTCAGCTATTACCTAAACCTACGTTAAAGACAGCTTTGCACGCCTTCTAAGTAAGTTGCCAACCTACCTTCCAATGTACATATTTTAATTTTTAACTTAACAAAGGCCTGGGGCCCTACCATGATCGCGAGCTTATAGACAACCTACACCTGAGATGCATCGCTTATTCATACCATGATGTCGAATAAAGCCGCCAGTTTATGTTTCCACGTGACGTTAGCGGTAATCAAATTTCGTACCATGACCTCGCGACTGAACCAAAATTTGACCGATTGGCCTTCAAACTTTGACCGAATAAGCGATTCTAAATAAGGTTTTCTTCAACTTTTTTGTATCGAATCATCCAAATAATTGTTTAAAACATACAAAATTCAATATTTTAATTAAAATGATTTCATAAAGTAAGATTAATAAGGTCTATGTCTAATATAGTAAATTATAATTTTTATATTTCGGACATTGTAATTAAAAGTTTTATTTTGGGTTAATACTGAGTTTAGGAAGTGTGATTATAAAGAAATTATTAAAAAATCGACGGAGGGGGGAAAAAAAGGGGGGAAAATCCCTTCTACCGACTTCGAATATGTTGAGTTTATAATTTCCTATAGATTACCGACTTCAATTCGTTGAAAATTTCAAACTATGTTTAATAACACTCAATTAATTAGATATGTCGATAGTTTAACAAAACAGGACACAATTATTTTAAACCAGCTTCCGCCCGCGTTGATTTCTCGTTTTTTACCAAAATCTCTTGCGACTTCTTCAACGATAATTCCGTGTATTAAAATATAGCATATTGAATTACACACCTAAAGCTACTTTAGAAATCAATATAGTTTACAACAATAGACACCGCCTAGTTTTTCATTTTTACACTTAAATAAGTAATTTATTTTTATAATTTATTTTTTCAAAGTTTTATTCTTTTTTTATGAAATTGAAATATTCGAATCGTTTTAACAGATGTTGATGTTAGGGGGGGGTGAGAACCCCCCCCGAATTTTTCCGCGGTGAAGTCCGTATGGATATATTTTGCAAATTAATTAAAAAGAATAATCGTTGAATTAATTTATGCATGGAAAACAAATTTTAGTTTCATGAACATCAGTTAGGCGTAGGAACCTCAACGAAGACCTCATCATATTTATAATTTAAACTATTTGTAAAACTATCTTTTTTGGTTTTATAAAAATTAAAATTTTACTTATTCCTTTAAATAAAGATATTTCACCTTTATAATAATAAATAATTAGCCATTTGAAAATATTCAAATAATACTTGATATAAAAGCATTAAGATAGCAACGCTGCGTTATAAACAAATTCGTAAGGGCTCGCCAACAATAAATAATTTGTTATATCAAGTATTTACTGAAATTGAACTAGTGGTTGTGTTATTAATTCTGTACACTTAAAAGGAATTTATTTTTATAAGATAATTGGTTGGGTGTTGTTATGGTATATTTGCAGGATTAAGAATCCGCTTTGTTGGAAACAAATTTGGACATTATTTCTATTTAAACAATTGACAATGATTGTTTTAAAGACACGAAATAATAAATATGAAAGTGTCAATCGTTGTCACATACTAGTGAATGTTATGAGTATACATTGGTGGAAAATTCCAAAACGAACCTGCTGCTGTTTACATTAATTTCTATTAAACAACAGGATTTGTTTTACGGGTAAAAGAATGACAAAAATTGTCATAATTGGTGGAACTTTTAAGGAGGGATTTATACTTGTTGGGTTGAAAAAATCTTTCAACAGATGGGCAGACGACATAGTGGTATTTGCCAATACGGCAGAAGAATTACAACAAACGCTCTTAGAACTGAATACAGCTAGTAAAGTAAAGTTGGACTCTTTATGAATGCTAAAGCCATGACCAATGGTAGGAATGACAAAGTAATAAAAATAGATGAGAACACATAATAGATTATGTATCAGAATATCTATATTTAGGTCAACTATACAACCATGATTCAACAACATATGAAATTGACAGAAGAATTGTAAATGCGTGGAAGAGATATTGGTAACAGAGATATTGGACCCTAAAAGAAGTTATGAAAAATAGTCAAACAAGCATGCACATCAAGAGAAAACTTTTCAACAAATGCATCCTACCAATTCTCACATATGGCTGCCAAACATGGGCACTTACCAAAGCACAATGTGAAAGATTAAGCGTAACCCAGAGAGCCATGGAAATATTTTTTTTAGTTTTTATTTATTATAATGGAATCGAATCGAACTGTCGACGTTTGACAGTTAAATTTCAAAACTTACAAAGAAACCACAAACAAAATTATCGTTCTTTCGTTCGGTCTTGCCATTTCAAGACGTTTTAGGATAGTTTTAGAACTAAGCCAGTCAAGATGCCTTAACAGTTGTGTATGTAGAAAGTCAAAAACTAAATTTGTATGAAAATTACAGTTCGTGTCGACAAATTTTACAATACCTACGACAACTTTTACATACACTACTGTTAAGGCATTTAAACTAAGCCCTGTTTATAGGTGCTCATGGTACGAAAAAATGCGATTGAAGTTAAGAACCTAAACTCATCAGCATCTCAACTAGATTGCTTTAAGCAAGCTCATGGTAGGCCCCCAGAAAGAAGTTGAACATGAATACGAATTAAGTGTGAATACAAGCTAGCAACATAGAATCGTACTTTACATGTATGTCATCTCTTAATTAAAAAGATGCATTAATTTGCGAGAAAAAAATATGAAGATAGTGAAAAGATGAGTGGAGTGTTGGTGGAGACGGGAGACACGTCATTACCGCAATCAAAGCTCGAAGCCGCAGCGCGCCCCGCGTCCGCTAACGACGAGAGCTCTCGATAAAAATTAAAAACACGTGCAAGCCAGTCTGAGGAAAGTTTTAATGAGACTACACGGTTTGCTCTACCAACAGATAGGTACCTATGCAGATACTGTTGTGCGCGCTTTGCGATCGCCCTAAATAATTGGTTATCCTCCTGTTATATCCAGGTACTTCGAGTACCTTGCTTATATTTTAGGTTGTTTTTAAAAAAGGTGAATGAAAGCATAATGCATATTTAGACGTTATTTAGCTTTACCATGTACAAATAAATCAACAATATATATATATATATATATATATATATATAGATTGAGGTTGAAAGATAAAAACCAAGTAGGTAACGCACGTGGTGCAACGCCGAAGCAAAGTAGGTCACGATAATTTTCATTGGAAGAAAACTACCTGAGTCAATCCAATTTAAGCAAGTCTGACAACACCAATTTCCTGTCGTTTAAATAGCTACCTTTGCTCCAAAAACTGTTTCGAACGCAATAATAAATCTTCACTGAAATCACGCTCTAATTTCGTGAAAGCCCCGTCTCGCTTTGCTAATTAATATGAATAGCATTTGCATCCCGCTTTTTCTCGTACAGACCATTTCCAACTATTGTTTTGCGAAGATCCTTACAATTTATTCCTATTTTAGTGGACTGCATTTGTTGTAGGAAGCCGGATACTTATTTAGCGTAATAAAACTACTTTTGGTAACATTGGAAATGTTGTTTTCAGTCATAAAGTCGAACTATGAATATTACCTACCTTTGTGTATGACAATTTATTTTTGCATTATCTGCCTGACTGTTTTCGTGGGTTAGAGGTGCGTTTTGATGTCCTGGATTCGAGATTCGGCAAAAATAGTTGTGTCGGTGAAACAAATGATCAATGAATCAAAACTAAAAATGAGTTTAGCAACAGACCACAATAAAAGGGTAAGTAACCCTTTTACATTATTTCAAATATTAAAGTTTTTTTTCAAATATACATAAATAAATGTAGTTTTTTATCCTTCTTCAGGTCAATTATATATGTAATAGATTTGATTTTCAGAGATAAGAAATATAATTTTGAAAATGCTAAACACATACTTCGAACGAAGAGCGGTTCGAATCGTCGACGACATATATCTCTCTCCGAGCGGCTTGATCCTTTGGCATTGCGTAGAGATGTGGGGTCACTATGCATCTTCTACACGCTTTTATCATGGGGAGTGTTCAGAGGGAGTTGTTCGGATTAATACCACAAATGCAGCGTATGTGAGGGGTTGTGTGTGTGTGTGTGTGTGTGTGTGTGTGTGTGTGTGGTGAGGTATGTGTGAGTGTGTGTATGTGAGTGTTGTGTTGTGTGTGGGCAGGCCACGCCTGAGAACATATGTGAAAATTATTTTAATATATCTAGCAGGTTTTCCGTTTGATCATAGTTCAAATTAAGTAAAAATTTATGAACTATTTGCTTTACACATTTTTTAGTTTTAGGATATATATTTAGAGTTTTGTTAAGTTTATTATACAAGTAACAGCCCAGAAAAGAGAACGATCGCTGAGAAAAATTAGAATAAAATGGGGTTGTACAAACGCTATATTTGCGACGTTTGTCCAATACAGCGGTGTCGAAGAATAACAGCGAATGTTGCTTAAGAACAGTGAATAAGATAAACAGCTGTCGAACTGTAAGTACAGAACTGATTTTATTAAGTTCTGCAGTAGGGAACCGAAAGGGAAGAGACAATGAGGTTTTAGGAACTGCTCGTTGGGCTCGCTCAAGTTTCAGGATTGAGGTTTTATAGGTGCCTCCCCATACCACTACACAGTAAATTAGCAGTGATTGGCAAAGGACTCGTACACCATTCTAATTGGAGTGGAGTCTGCAACCCCGCAGGCTCCTGAATACATACAAACGTCCCGAAAGAAATTATTCAATGTGACCATTAAAGCTAAGATTGTGGTCTATAAGTTCGCCAAGGTACATTATTGTGCTAACATTTTGCAGCCGAGGGCAGTCGCACGAACCATCCAATCTTCGCGGACGGGTGCAGCAATGAGTCACGATTGTCCACTGATGTTGTAGGTGGCACCCTCGTTTTGTGAATGCCATGTATTTAGTTTTGTCTGCATTCAGCGTTAAGACGTTGTCGCCAAGCCAATCAATCACACTATCCAAGCCAGATTGAGCGTGAGCGAAAACCTCCCCCCAAGTCAGTGCATTAAACAATAAAGCCGTGTGACGTGTCATCCGCAAAGGTAACGATGGATCCATTGGTTAACTGTAGGTTGCATAGCTGATTAATATACACTAAAAACAGGGTAGGACCCAATACGCTACCCTGCGGAACACCGTATCGAACAGGAAGGTCCTCGCTCACACTATCCCCAATCTTTGTGGCCTGGGTTCTGTTGCTCAAATAGTCACCGAATAGTCTCAATTGGGCCCCTCTCACACCAATGTGCTCAAGTTTATTTATTAGAATTTCGATAGAGACCGTGTCAAAAGCCTTAGCTAGGTCCAAAAATATAGCTATACACTTCATGCCCCCTTCTAGGTTCCTAATAACGTAGTCGGTGAGGGCATGAACCGCATCCCCGGTGGATCTCCCAGAGCGAAAACCGTACTGGGAAGTAGATAGAAGGTTATTCACCTCTAGGAATTTTATAAGCCTGTTATTCATTAATTTTTCCAAAACCTTAAGACATAGCAGGTAGCATGGATATCGGTCTATAACTTTTGACACGGTCCCTAGCCAGACCTCCTTTATGAACTGGTATTATTAAGGCTTGTTTAAAAGCAGATGGAAAAGTACCATTGCTGAGAGCCAAATTACATATATGTGGGAGAGGGGGCACAATAATTGATTTATACGACCTTAGGATCTTAGCGCCAATACCGTCACGTCCTGTAGCATCGCTCTTGAGGGCTATAACGTGTTTTTCCACCTCACACTCATCAGTGGCTAACAATACTAGAGAATTATGACTAGTATTACCTCCAAAACTGCATTCAACAACAGTAGAACAGTTCTTTTGTATTATATTTTCCGCCAGATTCTTGCCAACTCCCACGAAAAATTTATTGATACCATTGACTGCTGCCAAATTATTGGAGTAATTTTTTAGCAACTCATTTGGAGTTGCTTGTGATTTTTGTCTATTTGTTATGGTGTCAATTGTTTTCCAAAGTAATTTTGGATTTTGTTTAGCTGCATTAAGTTGATTACTTTCATAGTTCCGTATTAGTTTTTTTAACAAATTGTTGCAGAAATTACGGTAGATACGTTTAAATGTGCTAATTATAATCTCATTATCGGGATATTTTTTTGCCTTTTTGTGCAAGTTATCCCTGTTGCGCATGCACTTCAAAAGACCGGGGGTAATCCAGGGCTTAATAATCATTCTTCTTTTCGAGGGACTAATTTGTCTCGAGTTCGACTTGATGGCTTGAGTAATAGATGCCATCAAAAAGCTTGCAGCAAAATTGACATCACACGAATTGAAGAGAGGACTTAAATCCATATTATAAAGGCTAAATGCGAGGCCCTCGTGGTCTATTTTAGTTAACGGCCTATTCACAATACAATCATGGTTTAATTTAGACGGTTTTATAATCAGTCAGTGATGTTTGGGCAACAAATGTGTGCGTATGAACCTTAGTTTTCAAAAGGACATGATCGAGGCAGTTATCTACTCGTGTTGCAAATGTGTGGGTGGGGAGCAGTGTTGCCAACTTAGTGGATATTCCACTAGATCTGGTGGTTTAGATATACGTTTTAGCGGGCGAATTTTGGTTTTAGTGGCTAGTGGATTTTTCTAGTGGTTTAGTTTGTTTCATTCAGTGGTATGCTACGACATTTAACCACTAGCACGAGTGATATCTTTACAGGAAAAGACGAAAACGTTTACCTTATCAAGGAATATTTTGTCATTATGTAGGCAACTCTGTAAAATTACGTTCGTTATTTTCGGGAATTTCCCGAAACAAGTTTATCAATTTCTTAAATTATTTTGATTATGGGCTTTATTCGTATGACTAATGGGTCAAATTTGATTTGAATTAATGAGATTTGTATGTGTTCGTTTCGTATGCATGCACAAAAATAGAAATACACAACACAGATACTTAGTAGTTTTGGTTATGCTATGCATCGGAGCGACCTTGTTTGTTTGCAAATGTTTAGTTTATTTTTAAAACAAAATGCCAAAACCGCAATATACGCAAAAGTTCCGGGATTGTTGGTTACGGGACTCCCAATTAAAGGACTGGCTGGAAGTGGTGGAAAGTACAGCTGGTGGAATTTTTGGTACGAGGTGCTGGATTTCGAAGACATTGCAGGAGAAAACCGATTTGAAGATTTAGCCACGTTTGCTATATCTTTTATTAGTTTTACCGCACTCTAATGCGTAGAGCGATTATTCAGCATTATGAATATCGTGAAGACAAAACACAGAAACCGAATGAAGCTAGATCTACTGTCATCTATTATGACAATCCGCGCAGGTTTAAAACGCGAAGGAAAGTGTTGCAATAATTACATCTTGCCAAATTATGTAGTCCAGAAAATAGGAACGAAAGAAATGTACTTAAAATCATAAGGTGCAGAGGAATCCGACTCTGCTGAAGATGATTTTTTAACGATTTTGTATGTCTTCTATAAGTTTTTTTGTAATGAAAATAAACGAATTTTATAATTCAATTTACAATATTGTTCTTTTATTGTCAAAAAATATATCCTAGCTGTATGCTATCCATCTAAAGTAAAGAGTGACATAGTCCATAGACTACTGTTTACTTCAGTAAAACATGTGTTTCCCGCGGTAAAAACAAAAAAATAGTGCTCGCCGGCTGCTTGCCTAACCCCCCCTTCTGCGGACATAAAAATCACATCGATCCAATATTTCCTTTTTCGGCGAGGGAAAAAAAGGATAAATAAACAAACACACTTACATTTATTTTATTAGTTAGTGTGGATTTTAGTGGTTTTCTGGTGGGTTGCGACGGCAAAATAGGTGGGTTCGTTAAAATTAAGTTGGCAAATCTGTGGGTGGGGAGCAACCCGTGATAGGCGCTATAATTGCTATAATTGTCTTATAGCTCGTGTATCATGTCAGTAAAATATTTAGTGATGATATAAAATTTGATTTATTGATATATGATGGAGAACGGTATATGCCATTATAATTATATTTGAGTCAATTTTAGCTACCAAGCAATTAGCATCCATGAACACCGGTTCCTCTATATGGGTAGGGATATAGTCCTTGATGTACATTACCACGCCATCGTTTTGTAGTAGGTTTGGTAGTAGTTTGGCAGTATATAATTTTTATGAATTATCGAAATGTCGCGTAGCAAATAAAAATCATAATTTCTATTTTATTTTACTAATATATTAATTCGCATGTCCACCGTTTTCATAGATATTACCAAATACTTGTATTACGAATCTTAAACTTAAAATTATTTGTGTAAATTTCAAGATTATATAATTAACATAAAAGTGGGGATTTTAACAATGAAAATAATAAAATGATTTGATTTCATTTATTTCAAAATTTCAGTCAGTTATAATTAATACAAAGTGATGTACTTCTCTCGTTTGAAGTTTTAGGTTTCAAAAAACCATAAAACGCCCTAAATAATTAAATAATATCTCACAAAAGAATGATTCTTATATAAATATCACAACCAACCCAAATAAATTGCAATGGATTAGTAAAAATTAAATAATTTATAAATTTTGTTCTAAAATAATTTGTATAATAGCCTCACTCAAACAATACACACATTTTGTGACCTTGATTAAAAATAATATAAAATTATTAACAGGTATAGGAACTTATTACGAATTACAACACCTCGAAAGTAACTTTTATGACTAAAAAAACTTCAAAATATAAAAATGTTCTGTCAAATAAACATGGACAACACCATTAATAGGCTCTATAGCATCACTGACATTAGATATATACTTAATGAATCATGGATCAAGAGATTGTGCATGAAATTTGAGTTATAAACAATTTGACATGCCTAATGGCAGATGGCAGTAACTTTAGTAACATACATATTTTTCATGTCGGCATAATGCATTTCATGTAGACAAATTTAATTGACAGACTAGGTATATAAAAACAAAATCTATCCATCTAATTCAATATATCTATTTCTAATAAGTCGAAAATGTCACAAACATGGTGGTGGTAGGGGCATAGCAATTAACTTACAAACTTCTAGAAGAAAATTCTTCAATATGGCAGCTTGATTATCCCTCGAACCATTTAATGTAACAGTTGGTATAAAAGTAGGTTTCAGTATATGTGTGTCATCTCCATACTTTTTCAGTAATTCTGAACCATGCGTAGTTCCAGCACAGTTGATTATTGGCTCCGGTTCAATATTCAGTTGTTTGGCACACTAAAATTTTTTTTTAAATATATTATGCAATAAATATAAAGCCTCTATTTACAACCATTATAAATATATATATTTTTTCTGAAATATCCAAGACCTAGAAACAAGGCCAAAAATTTGGACAACTCAGTTTTTACATGTATTTAACATAATATATCCCATTCATGCATTTCAAATAAATAATCTCTTAAATATGTATATAGGAGTTTACCAGTCCAATTTAATTTACACTTAGCTATTCAGACAGCAAAGTAATTAATAAATTATTGGTATGCATCTAATCAAAACAAAGATGATGATAACATAATATCAATTAATTTATTCTTATATTATTAGATAGGGTTTAGTAAGATTTTAGATAAGGTTTAATTCTTATAATTAAACCTAATGTTTTACATCCTAATTTGAAGTTTGTAATACTTTTATATATACCTTATGTAGAGCACCGTCAGCATCATAGTTATCTTCTATCATGCACACTGTTATCTTAACAGCTAATACTATATTGTTTAATATATCAATACTGCATGCATGTACTTTATTTGCATAGCATTCTTCTTCTTGATGTTGACACTTAAAATAGTACTGTCCATTTCTTTCAGTTGTCTATAGCAGAAAACATAAACTTTTAAAAAACAATATTTTTAAATGAATCTCAACTTCTAAGAAGTTCATAAAACAACTACATTTGTTACAATATATCTTTTAAACTTATATTGATAAATTTTAACAAAAAGTCTAAATATTTTTTTTCCACACTTACTAGTTTCAATAAAACTTTCTCTCAATTACACCTATTTTATTAATTATCCAGTGTAGTTTAGTACAATACTTACAGTTGCTTTACCATATGGTACCAATGTGACATCAAGAAAATCTGAAAGCTTTTCTGTCACTGGTCCTAAATGTCTCACGAAAAAATGCTTTGAATCAGGACACAATGTTTCATAATACACTCTTACTTTAACTTTATCTTGTTTATGTGTATTATAAGAATCATCTTCTAATTGTACAATATTACTCTGAAAATAAAATAGCATTATTAAAACCACAAATTCAAAATTATTGTGAATCATACAGATGACAAAACTTACCGCTGAAGTAGTGGTAGATTTTGTCAACATAAAATGTGAATAATTAGCATAAATCTGCCACATAATTAATATAACAAGAATAAGAACAATTATTCTATAACGACTACATAAATAAAATCCCATTGTCTATCAATATACTTTGATGTGTTCTTAATTATTACAATTAATTTAAAATAAGTCTTAGGTTAATACTCCATGTAATTTTTATCGCATCAATTGGTCTTAATTAGTACTATCTAATGCACATTTACTAAATTGTCGTACTACTTAGAAATTACTTCTCCTTTTATAGGTCTAAAGTTTAATTTCATGTAAAATTAAGTCCACTAAAGCACTAACACATCAAAGGTTTACAAAAAATTCAAGTGTCAAAGTCAGCAGTCAAATAGTGCTTTGACACTTAACACATGACACAGGGAGTTAGTAAATAATTTTTAAGAGTAAAACAAATAGTTGCCTGTAAAATTTGTTGACACACTGTAATTTTCATAAAAATTTAGTTTTCGACTTTCTTCATACACTACTGTTAACTGTTAAGCATCTTGGCTAAGCCCCGTCATTATGGTTATTGTTTCTATAAATTCTATTAAATTTTTAGCATTTAACATGACAACTTCAATCTACTTCCTAAAATAGAAATAGAAATTTCCGCATAATAGCTTAATAAAAACACATTCAATATATTGTATTTTTTTTATTCAGTCAATTGCAAGGCATTAAATTTCTCTACCATATAAAATCCCGCTTTAACTTGTCTACCTCCAAAGAATCGTCCATTCAAATCAACCACTGCTTTTATAGCACTCTCAATACGTTTAAACTCAACAAATATCCTCACAGCTTCATCTTGAGGTGAATTAGGCAATTCAAAGATAACAACTTTAATGACTTCTCCATATTTTGTGTTACATTCATCTTTAACTTCTGGTTCAAGCTCTTCATCGACATCGCCCGGCCCAACCATATTCTGTAACATATATAAATTTTCATAAATCATTATGAAAACTTTATTTTCATAACATACATTAT
>CAJOBZ010000005.1:3962500-3982500 GCA_905332375.1 Pieris macdunnoughi | reverse complement strand
ATAGTTCTCATTTCATAGACCAGTGTCTAAATATTTTTAATTTAATAAATTAATCTAATTTAAATGTGATTTAATTTAAAGAATTCGGCTAATTTTATATATATTAAAAGTCAATATTTAGTACGTTTGTACTTAATAGCAGGGGAGCCCAAGCGGGGATTTCGGGATATACTAAAGCGCAGCAGATTAATATACAGGGGGATACCTTGTACCCGGTTATGTACCTCCACAAAACATGAGGCCCATATATAAGGCCGCCCGTGATGGATACAGGATCAGATTAGTAAAAAAAATTAACCATCAGAAATTCTCGAGCGCGTCAGATTAAGATAGGGTGAGTTAATTACATCCTAAAAAGTGTATATTCCACTAATCTGACAATTTGAGAGCGACGTAAAAAAAGGGGAGGGCAACAAAGTTGTAAAAAAAACGTCATCTCGGCATTCTCGAGCGTAGCTAATTTTTTTTTTTATTTTGAAGGAAAAAAATTCAAGAATAATGAAAAATATATAATCTGACGATATCCGCAAGCCGAAATAACAAAAATTCGTCGATAAAGTTAAATGCGTGCAGCTGCGTGATGCCTACATTTCCTTCTCCACGTTTCTATTCCTCTCTCACTCTTTCTCTATCTATTACTCTCTCACTCCGTCCCCACTCTGGTTTCTGTTGCCATGACGCCATCACAGCTGATCATAAAGACTCGTTCGTGGCAAACTGTTTATAACTTTTGAACGACTAAACCGATCGGAATCTACTAAACGGCGTTCTAAATATTTCCTGTGAATTTGAACCGATTCGAACCGATAGATTTTGAGAAATTTTGAAAAATCTCAATAAAAATAAGAAAAATTTTTTTTGAAAGTGTTTTTTTTTTTAATAACTTTTAACCGGTTTTATCGATCAACTTCAAAAACTAATCTGCCTTTTAGCTTGAAAAACCACGTCGATCGCCTCCAAGCTGGTCAAAAGCGGTTGATTCGTTCGAGAGATATCGTGAACGAAAGAAACCCGAAAAAGTGTTTTTTTCAGGATTACTCCGAAATTTGTGGCTCGATCAATTAAAAATTTACTTATGAGAATGATAAAACTGCGTCTAATGCCGTCAACCGCGTGAAAATTGCTTGATCCATTCAAAAGTTATTGCGGTTTGAAAATTCCATAAATAGTGTTCTATGAAACTTCTATCAGACTTTCGAGCTGGGAGAGCTCAAATGCATAGAAATATTATTTCTTTGAACTCAGCGAGCTCAAAATATCACATTAATTATATTTTGAGCTCAAAAATGTCATAAGTACAATTTTAAGCGCCTAGGAATGGAATTAGCGGGAAGTTGCAGGGATGGCCCGGCCCTTAAGGTGAACCGTTTTTCTAAAAATATTTTTGTCAGATCAGGCTAATCCCTCTAGATAATCGTCAGATTATGTGACAGTACGTTTAGGACATAAAGATGAACCATATATATCTTAATCTGATACGCTTGAGTATTTCAAAATGGCGAAATTTTCAAAATTTTTTTTGCACATTATGAAAATGGCCGCGGGTTTGCGTCCCATCGAAATCGTCAGATTAGTGAATGAGAGCTTTTTTTTGGTACACTTAACACTCCCTTAGAAAATCTGACGCGCTCGATTAAATTTTTTTTTTCATTTTCAACCCTTAAATACAACCACCCGCATCATGCAAACGATCAGATTAACACACATTATTAAAAATACGTAGGGCATTGATTCTATCAATATCGGACGCGCTCGAGGATGTCCATGCAGCAGTTTTTTTTACATATTTAAAAATCTATAGCCGCTTCCCCCACCTATGTAAAGGTATATATCATATAACATTTTTTTCTTCTTATCATCTAAGCTTTGCATCCCAATAGGTCTCTACGACGCTCGAGTAAATCCCCATTTAGCCTCGTGGGCTCCCCTACTATAATCAATGTTAACGCACATTAGTCTCTCTTCTAAATTTCAGATGCTAAAATGCTATGAAGACAACCCTCATCAACCTTTACTTTGTGCAGCAACTGTACAAGCGTTTACAAGTTGTGTTACAGCGTGTCAAATGGAGGAACAATAATTTGCATCACTTATTTTTTAAATTATATTGTTAATATTTTACATTGTATAGTAAAAAACAATACAACTACATTATTATTGTAGTGATCCTAAAAACCCCAGTGAAAACTGAATTTTAGTGTTACTGTAATAAAATGTGATAAAATCACAAAAGTTTTTTTAAAAGTCAAAGCAGTTATTTTTCATTCTTTTAATTCCTCTGAATTTTACATTACATATATGCCCTTTTACGGGTCACGACAGTTAGGGTGAGATTCAGGAACAAAAATAAGCGCGACTAACACTTCCGCATGTCAATGTCCATTCATCCATTTTTGACGTACGGGAGTCAAACTTAGTCTTGTGTAATTTTTTAAAACTCACGTAGCACCCAAGAAAATTTCAATTTGCTTTAGCGAATAGCGAGTCAAGGTTGCCACTAAAGAACACTTTTGCCTTAGAAAATTTGCTCTATTAAGCTTTTTATTATATAAATAACTCACGTAATCTTAAAATGTACATTACCTTCCTCTTAAATGACATTAGCAATATATGTGGTTCTCTCGACTTTGTGGCGTGAGACAATAAAATAATTTGAGGACAATTGTCAAACATTAGGCTGCACGGTGACATTTTTAAAATTTAAATTTTAAAATGGTTAACTCATAACTGTGAAATGTGTAGGTACTAGGTATACGCATTAAAAATTTTATTGTAACCGTGTGTAGCGTTTTTGATGTAGAATATAGAAACTGTTTAAATACATCTGAAATAGTTTAATTAGTAAATGATAAATAAAGAACATGTTGAATTTTATCTTTATTAGAAAATTATATTGCTATTAAGAAAAATATGTAAATGTAATACCACTATTTGGTATTACTAAATGTTATGTGAATTATTTTGCTTAAAAAGTACAATATCTACTAAGACCATAATGACGGCCAATGAAATCGAAGAGCCTAATGGATCTTGCCATACGATTTTGGAAAAAATAAACGAAAACAATGCAGAACCTACCAATAAGGTCAGTCTAACACTGTAGTTAGGTGAATTGGTGACTTCCTTAATTAACTTTAGTAATGTTGTTTGTTACAGCTTCCAGAGATAACCGATTTCACTATAATAAAACCGATAAGCCGTGGGGCTTTTGGAAAAGTATTTCTTGCCCAGAAAAAGTATAATCCAGAACAGTTGTATGCTATAAAAGTTATGAAAAAGTCAGAAATGATCAATAAAAATATGGTAACCCAGGTGGTTACGGAAAGAAATGCTCTTGCCTTATCAAGAAGTCCATTTTGTGTTCACTTGTTTTATTCATTACAGTCAGCTTCATCAGTTTATTTGGTAAGAATAAAATTGTTTGAATTGGGTGTGTTATATAAAGTTAAAATCCTCAAATGTTACTGTAACTGAAAAGTATATACATATAAACATTTGTATTTTTACAAATTAGTATTTTTATTTGAAGCTTCATAATAATACAGTGTATGTGTTAAAATAATTTGAACATTTAAATTGAATGTAAATATAAGTAATTATTTTACTAAATCATTACAGGTCATGGAATATATGGTTGGTGGAGATCTGAAGTCTTTGTTAAATGTTTATGGTTTCCTAGAAGAGTCAATGGCAATATTTTATGTCGCAGAGGTAACTTTAGCCTTGGACTATTTGCATAAGCATAATATTGTTCATAGAGACCTTAAACCAGATAATATGTTGATTGCTAAAAGTGGACATGTTAAGTTAACTGATTTTGGATTATCGAAGATTGAAATACATAGAGGTAAAGGTAGTCTTTAAATTATCAATAAACATTTATACTGGGCCTAATAAAAACTATTGTGTTTTCTAAGTAATTTTTTTTGAGCATTTCACACATGTCTCATATCTTAATAATTAAATTAACATTATTTGGTTCTCCAAATTTTAATATTTGAGTATAAAAGATAGAGGTTAAACATTTTATAAATATATTCTTACTATTACCATATCTTTTTATTGAAAAATATAACCAATATTTACTATATATTTTCAGATTTAGAAATATCTGACTTTGTGAATCGAACACCAAGTCTGAATTTACGTACTCCTGGTCAATTATTGTCTCTGACATCACATCTTTCATTTGGTTCTGGAGGGGACTGTACCAAAGATTCCTTATCTACAGAAACTTGTGAGAACCTTCTTCATGCACTTAAAGAATCTAGTATGATATATATCTTTGTTAGTTCAACAATATACAATCATAAAAGTCATACTACTTTAGATCATATTTATAATATTAATTCAAATGATTTGATTCTATTAAACTTTTAATGGGGCATATATAATGAATTGTGGTATCATAATAAACCCAAACTTAGCAAAATATTTAAATTTAATAAATAAAAATTAATTATAATTGTAGAGTAAAAAAGACCTGATTGTATAAAGTTGAGTGTTAATATGCAGGTTCATTAATGTTCAGTACTCTTTCGTTATTAGAAGTTGGTTTTTCAGCCAAGAAGAAGAGTATATTTTATGATGATGTAAGCACTGTAGACAGCCCATCTATAGACCACTCTCAACTTTCTGGAATTCATCCATTTATGAGTGCCGAGAGTATCAACTTGGAACATATTACTGTATGTATAATTGTTTTTTTTAAATTACGAACATTTTAACGATTCTATAATAACGTACTTTAAACTTAGAGCTGTTGAAATAATTTTTTGCCAGGACCATCTCTAGTTTTCTTACGTAAGTAAATCTGTATGAGTAACATACAAATATTACTTACTTACTAACCTCTTTAACAATCGTGGGATTTGAGATTGGATCAGTCCTAAATTACCTTTTTTGTTAGGTTTACAAAACTGTTACCGTACCTCAAACCTCATTATAGTTTGGCAGTAATCAAATATGAAAAAAAAATGAGGCATAACAAATAAACAGTGGACTTGTTTAAGATAATATGTATATTTTTTAAGTGTATGTCTCTAACATAATAAGGTTTTAATATTGTAGTCAAAAGACTCCGGCTCGGAATCACTAAGTTCATACCATACGTGTGAAAGTTCGAAAAGCAGTTCAAATAAAAGTAATAAGTCAACAGACATCAGTAGTGCTAATGGTTCGTCTTTGGAGTCAGCGCTCACTGATTCACAACATGACCAGTCAACTTCACCTCTATGCAGGGGCCACTCTTTGAAAAGGATTCCTAGGTATGTTAAAAATTAAAGACAATATAATTTGTTGTATTATTTTAAAATTTTTATTATCTTGTATTTCGTACTTTTGTACTTCCTCATGATTAATATTATATTTATGTTTTGTATTATTAGTATTGCCTAGATCACTTATTGACGATGAGCCGGCTGCGCTAACTTTATTTTGTACATCGTTTTTATACTGTGAATTTGTAAATAAAATAACAGCTTTATATCATACTTTATAAGAGATCTGTCAGTATTTATTATTATTTGGACATTCTTAGACTTTTATTAAAAAAAAAAAAAAAACACTAAACCTCAATTAGAAACACAAAAATGATAAGGATAAAAATGATATAATAATTGAGTCTTTGAGCATAATTAGCAGCACAAATGTATAGTATAAATTAAATGTTTGTTCACTTTGGAGTTATTTTATATTACCTAATAAAATTTATGATAGACTATTTCAATGCGTTCATTACCTGGTCAAAAAAATTATGGTTAACAGCATATTATTACATACATACTTAAAAATATATTATCTAATAATATAAGTGTAAGAATGTGTACCTTAAAATTGAATAAATCATGGGGCTAGTTTCCGGGCTAAAAAAAAGAAAGCGGATTTTGGATTGTGATGGTGACACACCAACTGGAGTGACCAGCCTTTTGGAGTCAAAACAAAACCACAGTGGGCTGACTCAGGAGATCATGGCGCTGGAACTGGACGTCACACAGAACACGCCCAAGAGGATATCGATACACCCCACACCGGAACGAAGGAAGAATCCCATTAAGGGTGTTTTAAAGAAGAGGTATTTTATATCACTTATATAATACAATTTATTATCCGATAGAGTAAAAACAGGCTGTGCGTGGATATGGATAAGTCGTGAGAAAACCGGTGTTATTTAAAGTAAAACTCGTAAGTCTGTAGGAGTCCGTAGGACATGCGGGAGTCACACAGCTAAGTCGCGTCTCTCAATCTGAAGGTCAAAATCGGCGACATACCTAAATAAAGTGCAGAAGTTTGATCCCATACTTGTGTATACCTAAATGAAAATTACGCCTAGGGTTGTATAGCCACTCGATAATACCCAAAACAATTTTGTTTCGCATATTCGCTTTTTTATTATTCCACAGTTAATGTTTACAAGCTAGTAATTACTACTATCCATTGTAATTATTTCTTTTATAATCCATTTTATACATTGTAAATTAGGCCATCGGAAATTAAATTAAGACAACTGCCTATGTCAGTGTCGCTTACATTTAATATAAACATGGCTGCTACTATTTTGTATAAATTTATAGAAGAAAACGTGATACTAACCATTTTTTTTGTATGAAAAATTTTTTTAGCGATCCGTGGGCGTATTTGGAACTAAACGCGAGCATTATCCTTCAGCGAGGTATTGTTCTAAACGAATGTCTGACATTCGATTGAGTTCGAACCGTCAAAAACTGACATGGTATCAACCTCATTGTAAGTTTTAAAACCTGTGTATGTCATACTTTTTTCATCAATAGATGGGTTTCGCAAAATGATAGTCACCATTTCAACGTGGGAGTGATATTCTCGACTCCAGTCTCAAACAGTAAGAACAAGGAGAAAAAAGAAAAGGCTACGAGATTTAATTTACCCACCGAAGATACATCATCGGAAACTAAGGACCAGTCCATGACATTTGGAAAACATATTTCCACCAGCTTAGAAATATTTCCAACTAGGAGGTTAAGTAAGGTAAATATTATATAGTGTTAAAGCTAAGCTAAGCTTCAAATTTATAGAGCCCGGAAGTCGTAGTATTATACTTCCTAAAAACAAAATACATATCAGATTAAACAGTCCATTTTTTTATTTCTAGTGTCCATCTTTTATACCGCGCTCTAGCAATATGACCTGCCCATTTCCATTAAAGCATTAGAGCGTGTACAAGTGCATCTGTGAGTTTGGTTTTTTTACGAATGTCAACATTTCTTGTTTTGTTTATTCTCCTCAACTTTAAGATAGTTTTTTCCATTGCATGCTGGCAACACAGGATTTTTCTTTTTGATTTCTTGCTGAAAACTTACGTTTGACTGCGTATTTCAGACAAGGTAGAATATTGTGATCCATTATTATCTTCTTGTGTTGTAGACTGTAGTTTCCTTTCAGAATTTCCTTGTGGGTCCAGTACTTCTTCAACGTAGCATTTATTTTTCTATCTACTTCGTTTTCACTGCTGTTCTTGTTGAAAGATACTTGTTTTCCTAAATATACATAGTTGTTAGCATATTCTATAGGTTTACTGTCTACTCTGATTGGCTGGCACAGACTATTGGATAAGATTCTTGGCTCATTCTATACCATGGAATACATCTTTGAGGACTGCTATAAATAATTTTGGGGAAAGTGGGCCACCCTGTCTCGCCTCTTTCAATTAGATCTATGAAATAAGAATAATCAAAGAAACTGATACAATCCGAGGCCAAGACCCATATGGGGTAGAGCCACGAGATTATATATTGTTTTTTAATAAAATTAAAAGAGCTTGCTATTAATTAATTATTTAATAGCTGTTACTGATTTTTGAAGGGTGAAGGCAGCAAATCACCCACAGACCTGTGTAAAACGCCCATAGCCGCCCAAACGCCTTACAGAACACCAAAAAGCGTGAGACGCGGGAATCAAGTTTCCGATCAGAGAATATTGGGTACGCCGGACTATCTCGCACCCGAATTATTACTCAGGTACCTGGGCTTAGCTTAGTATTCGTATACGTTAATACGATATGTTTAATTTTTGACTCTTAAGTATCAACTTTCCATACTATTTGATGCTAAGATTTCATGTATAAAAGTGTATTACATTTGTGTGTTGTTGTTGTGACAAATTTTGTTTTTTCCATTTACTATTATTCCCCCATTGTTTACGAGGGTTTCGTAATTATATTAGATATACATAATTTATTATGTAAAGTGAAATGTTTTTGTTAATAAAATAAGATACTTAGGCAGGGACATGGGCCACAAGTAGATTGGTGGGCACTAGGAGTATGCTTGTACGAGTTCATGACGGGCATTCCGCCCTTCAATGATGAGACACCACAAGCTGTCTTCAACAATATTTTATCCAAAAGTAAGTTAAATTATGAAAAAAAAACATTTCCGTTTATTTTTAGGTAGATAGTTAATTTATATTTAAACATTTAATGTAATAAATCTGCTCTAACTTCAAAAATACTTCAACGATTTTTATTAGAATTTAGTTATTAAATTAAAAGTACGAGATCCGGCTGCAGGATTAAGTGCGCTCATCTGTTATTTGCTAAAAAACAAAATTTTATGTATACATATTTATAATTAGGAGAATTTTACATAGGTGGGAAACGGCACCCGTGATTTTTTAAAATCCTTATGTAAATTGCCGTGATTTAGACGATATTTTATTTAAATAACATTTGAACGAAAAGTTTTCCCAAAAATAAATGCAAAATAATTTCATTAAAAATACTTGCGGCCAAATTTTGATAGGCACCTTGGTAGATATACATTCTACTAACTATAAATATACATAAAAATTTGGTTTTTAGCAAATAACAGATGAGCGCACTAATCCTGCAGCCGGATCAGTCCTTAGGTAATTTTCAATTTATGGACTTATTTGTTGTTTAAAGAATTAAAAACAGCACTTCGAAAATAACACGAACAATCTTTATAATATTCAGATTAGATTAGACTTCTGATATATATTTTTTCCGAAAATAAAAGTTTTAATGAACTTTATGAATAAAAGTTATATACCTATTTAAAGTTTTTCAACGCTGCGGCGAATTACCGTTAAGCGCGCGAAATACAACTTAAATCACTACGTTATGCTAAACATATATATATGAATTCGGATTATTTTCTCCCCTCACAGACATAGAATGGCCTGAAGACGATGAGGCATTATCTAGTGAAGCAGTGAGTGCAATCGAGGCCCTGCTCACAATGGAGCCGAAGGAACGTCCTGCCGCCGCAGAGGTCAAAAAGATGCCATTATTCAAAGACTTGGACTGGGACAATCAGCTTAACGTAGAACCTCCTTTCATACCTACGCCAGGTGATATCCACGACACTGGATACTTTCAAGGTATTTTGACGTCACTAGACTTCCTATCTTGAAATTTGGCTTAATATAATAAGATTCGAGTTTACTATAACAACTATCATGATATTTAGAATGTTACATCTATTTTCGCTCAAACCTCTATTTTTATTTCGACCTATCCGCGCCCATTACCAGGTTTTGGAGGTTTAAAGGAGGATTTAAAGATCCTCGCTAATCACCTTTAATCTGATGGTCTTATACGATGAAAATATAAAAGAAAATTACTTCGTAGAATTTAGTATGAGAGTTCTGTGCCTATTTTAATTATCGTTTAGCACATTTAAAATGCATAAAAGTTTGCCATATTTCAGCCCCTATATTCTGATTCTAAAGAAACTTTTATTGTAACTGCATTTATGAATCTGCGGTTATAAAATGTATCAAATTTTATAAATAATGTATTGCCTCATTAATAAAAGGTCGACGTTTTTAAGACGTCTGGCTGCATTAATTTATTCACTTGCGCATAATACTTGATCAAATGAAAGAGTAAATGTAGAAGGATCATATTTTAATGATAGAAGGATTAGTGAATTATGTATTTTTTGTATTCCCTAACTAATATATATAATAGAAATCTGTTGCGGAATTATTAAGAAAAAGGTTATTTTTTAATTCAAAGAATTCTCTGGCGATTGAGACTAAAAAGATGTATAAAGGTATCAAGAAACTGGTTTGAAGGCATGAATAATGTCTCTGTTGTTATTTTTTCTGACATACATATGGTAATGTAATGTTAAACTTGTTTGTAATAAAAATGCTGTATTTACCAATTGAAATCTGAACCTTAACATAATATATTGAAATATTATATAAAAAACAAATTCTATATATTTATAATTAGCCATCCGTCAGGCGACATGCTTTAAGTTTTTTCCCTTCAGCAAGTACTTTTTAATACAGCATCGAAGCAAGATTGTTATTAGAAAAAGACGTTTATGTGTAAGTGCGTCAACGAATTATTAAGGTTCGAGGGTTTGTATGTCGTAAAGTTAGAATCAATCTTGTCGCTTTAACTCCCAACTATTTAATTTCACATATTATTAGTTCATATATTCCGTACTGCAAAGACGTCTATGACATACAATCTTAAACTATAGTAGTATCTACAATACTATAGAAGTCTAGTAATTACGGAACGCTTCATATATATATTATACGCGGAAAACGTATTTTTCTTTTCCTTTGAAATGCGTTATAATAAATTGCCTTAAACAAGCTTACAGCATCAAGCTTTTTCTGTGGTTCTTACCAAAACGACTGTTTGTTTATTATAATTTTTTGTTTTTTATTATAATTTTTTGTTATTTTCCTTTCAGCTCGCAACATTCTACAACAACTCCAAGTGTCCAACTTTGACATATGATTTTTCTTATTAAGTTTGTAAATACTGTAGCCCAATACGTCGTGTTTCATAATCAAGTATTAAAAGTCATCTTAGGACTGATTTATGTGATAATAATGCGTTATAATATTAATTCTTAGTTAATTATGTATGGAATTTAAAATAAAACAGTTTTTAATGTATAAATTCTTTTATTTATATAAATATATCTATATAGATATAATTTCATATCAATTGATTAAGAAAGACAAATATATTCACCTTTCTTAAAGGAATTGATAGTTAAATGTAACATAGTGTCAGAAAAACAAGTATTATTTTTTAAATCAATGATTTTTATGGTTCGAGCAATAAAAAAGTATTAGCACTACAAACTACATAAATTTTCCTTTAATGTTTATGTTTAATTTAAGTTTTTAAAGTATTTTTTTTCTTAATCGACAATGCATTTAAACAATTATTTACGTTAAATGGATTGTCATATTCAATGCATAGATATTTGTAAAACTGGAAAAGAACTTTATCATTTAAAATTAACACATTTTTACCATCTTATTGCTTAAAAATCGAAGATTTTAGTATAAAACTTACATTATATATAAAACAAATATCTTAAATTGTCAAATAGGCTTTTATACACGTTAATTCGTTTTCATCTTATTTTGAGTTCTTTTGTATCCATGGGAGGAAAGCTGTAACTCGGGTGTATACTCCAGGGTACTGTCCCTTCCCGCATCCGATGCCCCACGAGACTACGCCTACTTGGGTCCACCTTCCACCCTCATTTACCATTAGGGGACCGCCACTGTCACCCTGAAAATAAATTTTTAAAACCCCTAAATCAACTAGTTCCGTCAGGGACTGAATTAAAAGAAGAAATACTATCTCGGGGTATTATTTTTAACCTAAAAAGCATTCAAGTAGGTAATAATTATTTTTATATGAACAGTAATAGATACACGAATCCCTAACCAAAATGGGCAGACCCCTTTTCTTAGCGATTTGCTACAAAACAAATTGTTATTCAAATTAAACTGAGGGGCAGATAAGCAGCTATAGCAGATAAGGGTGCTGGCCAACAGCGGACACACGGGGGCCCGGTCAGGGTATCATTGTATCAGAAAATTTTAATACACTTTGTTACAAAGTAGCTTTTGTTTAGTGGATATTTACAGATGATTAAAACTTGTGTGTGACAAATTCTGGTGCGGATATAAAAATGTGACTTACGCTACAAGAATCCATATTGTCTTTCCCGGCACAAAGCATATGGTCTACGATACCACCGGGTGCCGCAGAGCCATACTTGAGACGACATTCTGCGTTTGACCAGATCGGTATTGACACTTCTTGCAGCACCGCGGGCTGGGGTCCACCTATTGAATTATACAAGTGTATTTTCCAAAAAAAAGAACTAATTTGAAACAAACCACATTTATTAGCAAACAAATTATAATGGATACAAAAAAGGACAGTAAAATAATATTACACATCACACCACTGTTGTTCCTAACTAGTCATAGATAACCTTGGTAGATAATAATTAGGAATTAAAAACAAATCTAAGCATAAGCTTTATTGTGTTTGATAATAATAAAATATAAAATCCTAATAAAGTATTTTATTAGATTCTTCCAATTTAAAATACCAATTCGTTCGCGCTAGAATCGGTCTGAGTTCAAATCAAATGATTTTGGCACCAGATAGAACAATTTTGTGTTTGAAATGTTACACGTTCTTTCATCTATGAAATGTTCTTTTTTTATTAATCGTTTGATTGTTACATATTGGAAGTTGTTTATCTTGATAAAGTAGATAACAAACTTACTTACTATTTAATGCAATAGATTTAGGTAAAGGGGTGGCTTCTTCATATATTACTTCGATATTTAATTTAAAATTTTATATTTTTATTTTCGTGTCTAAAAGTTGCCCTAAATAAATAGATTAAAAAAAAAACAACTTACTTTCTTTCAAGCTCCCCCATCCAATAACCGTAGCGGATAGACCAGCGTATGCACGTGCGCTGGACGGGAGACAGACTGGCCTTACGTTCTTTGTAAACGTTACCGGCTGGTCTAGAGTTAAAATGGAGACGTCGTTGTACTGGAAGAACGTATTAATTTCATAATGGGAGTCGATTTCTTATATATTTCTTATATAAATATTCCGTGGTTGTATGATGAAAATAACTCATTAACAGAATGGAAGATACACTTGAGAAGCACAAAATTAACAAATTTGTCCTTATTGGGCCTCATCATCGCTACGTCTTTTGAACCTAAATAAATTATAACAATAGTTCTGTAAAAATAAATACGACAAAATTTAGATCCGCCTTGAGAATTGAATCTCGAATAGGCTGCTAAAATAACATGTAGACAATTTTTATATGCAATGTAACTGAAATTAATATTTACCAGAGTTCGCATATCAAATCCACGATGTCTGACCACTCTTTTAATCTTTCTTTCGATGTGCTGAGTCTCCGTGTTCGTCCTGATATTGTAATCTCCGAGTCTTGCTGTCAGTCGTGCTACATCCCATGACGTCATACTTAAAACAAATATTTCTTTACTAGTTACATATCTACTATTATCATCAAGTTGTCTATAAAGTATCAGGGGTAACGCCAAGAAAGGAAAAATTCATAAGAGTTCTCGGAGTACAAATGGATGGACAACTGACATTACGAGAGCACATATGAGACATATGTAAAAATGAATATAGGAGATTAGGATTTGTCCTTGGAAGACCTTCAACGTTCACGAACATCAAAATAACTTTGAATGCTAATGCGTTGATCAGAAGCATGCTCTAGTTTCGTCAGTCTGGGCTCCGCATGAAACGAAGTCCCTACTGTATCATGTTGGAGCGCATTCAGAATAAATTTACACGGCTTTTATACTAACGGCTGTATGGTACTTATCATATCAATCCTTTAATGTACCCAACGTTGTTTGTATTAGGGATGGTTAGATACAACAAGCTAGAAACCCGACGGGAGTTTTGCTATGTTGTTAAAGTTTCGGGGAGTTATTAGTAATCCTAGTGTTCTGCAAGAACTCAGTTTGCTTGTACCAAACGGCTATTTGAGACGGTGGAAACAAAGGTTATCTGCAGTCCCTAGGGGCAGAACAAATTTGTGGCACCAGGCGTTCTCAGAGCGAATTTGCAAAAATTATGTTATTAAATTTATTAAACGATGTCATTAAATTACGTAACAGAACTGTCGCATTGGCTATTAGCTGTTAGGGTAGCTGTATAGTTAAAAGTAGTAGTAGTGGATATCTGAATCTGTGTTTGCCACTATGTTTATTTGTAATATTAATGATTAACAAACATAAAAGTAGACCTATGTTGGATATTTCCAACTGTCCGCGCAGTTTTCTTACCAAATTAAATCGAAATCCGTGTAGCATTGTTTCATTGTCTTTTAAATTTATGATACATTAAGATAATTTTTATTAATAAATAATTGCGAGACATTAAATTAACTTTTATCGGTCCTGGGTAATAGTAATTATTTCGTTACGTTTTAAACCCTCAATCAAATAAGTACTATATTCTGTGTCAATAGATTAGAGATATTTGTTCCAACACCTTACCCTAGTGAGCAAAATCTTCCTAAGGATTTTTCGGTTTAAACCAAATAAAAATAATATGATTATTGTTTGGCAATTATGTTGGCACTTACATTACATTACATTATCATTAAATACGCTGCATCAGTTTTTCTTACACAAAGGTACAAGTGTGAACTTTCATTCTAATTAAAATAAATACGAAACCTGGGCAAGGTACGATTCTAGATTTCCGCACCGTGCTTCATTTGTGTATGGGGTGACCTCACTGGACCTAATCCCGGATGTAACCAAAATTTTTTGAAAGTGAAACTTCACACATTCCCATTTTTAGAATATTTAATTGCACATTTTTTTGTTTAACTAATTTTATCAATTAATCCATTAAATACTTACTGTGCCACACAATGGGCCGCTGACAGAACGTGTCTGTCGTCTATAAGTGACCCTCCACAGAACTGTCTGCCGCCATTGAAGAGCGCTGCTACGAATGGCCACTCATTCAGATCGGCGTTATGTCCTCCCACTATCCTTTCTTCGTCTTGGGGACTCTCATATGTCTAGAAAGACATTGATAATAATTTTCAATGGTCTTCTATACAAAATTATATATATTTCATCTAAGAATCCCGTGGTTATATTTTGAAGGTTTTAAACCTTAACGTGTTCTGAATCACGATGCAGACACACTTCCGTTTTTATTGGTACATTGTAAAGCAAGTATAATTTTTTATAAACTAAAATAAATATTGTTTTGTAAATTTAATATAGGAGGGGAAAGGTAGTGCCGCGGCAAATATTAAATAGAATACATGAAAATACCAAAACAACTTATGTGACATGTTTATCATATCTTTACTGATTGTATAACGAGAAAAGATATGTTTTATTTTTATTTTATGGCTCTGTACCATATTTAGGCGATATTGAAGGTATCGGGGAAAATCTAGTAAAATTTCTTCGAAAATTCTTTGACGTCATAAATAAACAATTTGTTGTGAAATTGATCCTAATAATTGTCATTACAACAGGTAATTATAATAAATATCATATCTAAAACCTACTTGTGGTCCATTTTTGATCCCGCAAGAACCGTCAGTTCCAGGCTGTGTTGGAGGCTTCGTTGGCTGTGTTGGGTATATAGGCGGCCATGTCTGTAAGTATATTATGTATATGATTTAAGCAAATTATCGCTGCCTAAAGTCTTTAAAGAACTTGTTTAAATAGTATAAACTAATTTTAATTTTGAATTACTGTTTTTCGACTCAAAAGCTAAAACTTCGCTTTTATTTCTTAGGTACTGCATCTCTGCCCACACTTATATATTATATGATTCTATGATTGACAAGACCCCGTTTTACTCTTTCTGAACTGGAACTTGAAAAAATACTTTGCGTGAGATGTTTCAGTTTGAGTTTCAGCAAAGAAATTGGTTTCGACAATTTTAATATTTTACATGACTTCAATTCATGCTCAAGATAAAACAAAAATGTTGAACGACTTCTTTGGCGACTTCTATCTTGTGAAAATAATACAAAAAATATCTCAATGCACTATCATCATTTACAAATAAATAAATACAAAAAAATTTAGATCCCGTTTTCAAAATAACTTTTTGGCCGTTTGAAAGTAAAAAAAAAAATTTAATTCGGTAAATGAAGACTGCGTCGTTCAATGTGGATGTTCATACACAATTCTTATATTAAACGTTCTTATCTACATAATATACTCGTATACTAAATGGGTAATTAATCTATGGTAATACTCCTAATTTAGAGTAGTATCATGATTTTCTTATGCTTACTTGTTTTGTTGTACTGGGAGGTTTAGTGCCCCAAGTTGTTGTTGGTATGGGCGAAGGATTTGCTGGTGCTTGCGTCACTTGTCCACTGACTGGAAGAGTACGGATTGTTATAAGTAGCCAGTTATGTACCAGTACCCTAAGAATATGCTATGTGTGTGAATTTAAGTGACTTGGTCGTATGTTGTGAGTAGGTTGATCCGCTTGTCTTCGCAGGAAACTTAGAGACATTACATTTTTTCACCGTTTTTAAGTGAAAACCTGAGTGTTTACCTACATGACAAAGGTATATTTGATTTGAATTATATTTTATAATTGTAAAAAAAGCATGCGTTATCAAAATTATTATGCCATAAATCGCTAAGGATTTACACATTTGCAGTCGACAGTTCTTTTAGTTGATGAAGTTAAAAAGGGATTGATTCCCGATAACTTTAATGGTTTTGCATACTTAAGGAAATTACAAATATTTTTCGTTAAATTTTTATTTGAAAAAAAAAAGGCTTACTTACCTAGTGAAGGCGGGTGTGTGGCCGGTGTGTGATTGGGTGGGTGAGTGGGTAGAGGAGGCAATGTGGGTGGCCATTGGGCAGGTACCTGCCTCTGGTTCGCATTGTATAGCCACTGGGAGTATGCTGATACTTGAGGGTTATTTGGGAAACTGAAAGGAAACAGGTTTTACACTATCTTAGCTTTGTGTTGTGGCGGCACGGCCTTCTTAGAATTAGGAAAATAAAATTCTATGGTTCAATTTATATCAAAATTTGAATATGAGACATTAAAGGAACGTTATAAGTATTATAGATGCAATTAAATAAATTTTGTCATGTTTTCCATGTACAAAACTAAAGGAAAAATAAATTTAAGGATACAAAATAAATAAATATTGTTAAAAGGGTCCTTAGGAAAAAAAACTAGACATGTAAGTAATTATTAACTTTTAACAATCTTGACATTAAAACATCTATTCAAAGGTTAGTTTTTGTCATTGAAAGTATTAAATTGCTCTAATTCAAATGTGTAGGTACTTCCTGCTACTCAAAATATTACTCGATACTCGTACTTGCTGACATTTACTGAGCATAGCTCTGAGATTAAATTAGCTCTTGCTTTTTTTGTTCGATCAAATATTAAATTATTTAAAATACAAAAAAATATTTTTTGTGTGAAAATTTATTAAGGTATATTGATTACTTATAGATTGAAAACATTAAATTTGCATTTTTTCTTACTTAAAGATTTTGTTAGCCTTAAAAATATATATTAATCCTATATTATATTATTCGCGAAATTTTAACCTTAATTTATTTAAATATTTACGTCCTTAGATGGCCAAATTTCAACAAAAAGTATTTATAAAATCCACAGCTAATTTTTCATACACCTCTGGTGATAGAAAGAACTACCTACATCGCATTTGAATTACTGCAGTTAGTGAGATGATGTTATTAGGGTTCTGTTATCGAAAAATCATCGTTACATGATAGGTCATGGTACTACCAACTACAGTCAAAACCGTTTACTACAATATCGTCTAGAACAACATTTCGGTTATATGGCCAATAATCAAAGGTCCCGGCTGAATTCTATTGTATTAGGTACTTAATAACAACGTCATTGGCTGTTACGACTATCGGTTTTTACGACCAAATATGAGTAGTCCCTTCGATGTCGTTGTAACATATTTTGACTGTAATTACTCACTATTTCTTGAGACAAGGCCAAGACTTAGTAATGCTGCTGAAAGCAGTGGAGTTAGATCTCAGCCTTCACTATGAGAAGCGATTATGGCTACCAAGTGCTCATTTTTGCATACCTACCTAAAACAGCTAAGTCAGAATGACTTCTATAAGAAACGCAATGATATCTTTTACTTCGATTTCAAACGGAAAATGTAATGTTGATTATAACTCACCCGGGTATTTGCACAGGTGTAAGCTGTAAAGGCATTGCAGGTCTAAGGAGTCCTAATCGCTGTACATCAGGTTCCTGTTGAGGTGGTGTTCCTACTGGTTGTGTACAACATACACCGAACACCTGTAAGAACATATATTTAGGAAAAAATAACTCTTGAAATCACTATTGATATTGCATTAACAATGGCGATTTTAACTATTTCGATGGTTTTCTTGTTAAAGGTATGGAATGAAAACAATAATAATATATACCCATAGTTGAATAAAAATTCATGATTCCAATTATTATAGTGGCTTTTACTTCGACATAAACTATTAAACTAAAGGTTCTCGGTTCAAGACAACAACCTTTTTTATTTTTGTTCATAGGTTGATGAAGTAATTAACCAGATATTAAATTGGAAATATTATGTTTAAAATATAAGTTTCTGTTTTGAAGGCCTTTTAATTTAATCTAATAAATGCATTTCTATTTGATTAATAATTTTTCAATATTTTTTTTATTAAATTTTCAGTTAATAATTACTTATTGGGAATCAAACCTTTATTTTGCCACGTCCGTTAGGCACTAAACGAAAGGTTAAACAATTAATAAATGTAAAAAGTATGTTCCATACCTCAGTATTATCTCCACTGTTGTAGCTACAAGTGTCATAATGGCCCATGACCCAACCATCGTAGCCGGATAAGTCTACAACTTTAAACAGAGGGTAGCAGTCCCGGAAGCTCTTACAGGTGCCTTTCATTCCATTAGCTGTTTCGCAATCCAATCCAAAAGCATCACCCTACAAATAACCACGTTGAATTACTTCGTTTTAGAAACTTAAGCATAGACGAGAAAAGGAGACCGTTAAATAATTTAGGTTTCATCATTGTTTTCTTTGCAAATGTCGAAAAAAATATAAGTTTTTGTAACCTACGTCATATAGATAAACCATTTAATATTTATATTTGTTTTAATTTATTTATTTTACAGAGCATTAAAATCTAAATCATGATATGTTTCATTAGAAAACCACGGTGGTTTTTATAAATGTAACCATAGAAGTCTTATTTCGGAGCGCGACAAATAAAAATAGTTTTTCAATTTACTTTTTATGTTGCTGAATGTTAGGCCATTTAATAACTGGCCGGGTAGTTCATTCATTAGTTTGTATGTATGGTACATATTAAACATTATGCATGGACCAAATGGTCCAAAATATAAACAAAAGAACAAGTTTTAAATTATGCTCTCACTTTTTATTAATGATAATCTTTTAATGACAATTAATTACTTTATAGTGCCAATTAAACATATAAACAAGAAATAAATAATTTAATAAAGCTACCTGTCTTGGTTGTAAATATAAAAGTTGCTTTCCATCGCGTGTTGTATTCGTCTCACGTTTCGAGCGTGGAAGTGCTGAAATAGAACAAATAGTCATTAAAAATTTCCTTATTTTTCGTTTACATAGTGTAAATCAGTAAATCTTACTTTTAATTTGTTCATAAGTTATAATAGCAGAGTCATAAATATTTTTATTATATTGATATAAGAAAAACCCAGTGGCGCTACAACCTTTTAGGTCTGGGCCTGAGATTTCTGTCTCTGTTTCATAATATTTTTTCTTAATAGGCAAGTGGGTTACCGGCCGTCTGTACCTGACCCTGGTTTGCTCACGGTGTTAATCTTCACCGTACGAGCAAGTATTAAATGCGGAAATAGAAACTCCATAGGTGCACGCTAACGCCACTAGACCAACACCGTTCACTGTTCAATTGTTCATTAAAGAACATATTCTGAACACAAACAGTAATTTAAGTAACGAAACGTTTTTTAGCGTTTTTATCGACAGTTTGTGGAAAGAATTTATTGATTTGTAGAGTTAATCTCAATATAAAACACTGAATTATGAGCAATCACTTTATTATTCAGAGGGCGTCCAAAAATACATTGTTCGCAACATGCAAGTTGTTTT